>OX638137.1:0-16483 GCA_951804985.1 Dryomyza anilis | reverse complement strand
ATAAAAATAGTAAAAAACTAAATAAAATAAAAATTCATAAAACAAAAGTTAACAAATAAATTTTTAAATTATTATTTTGTAATAAATTATTAATTTTAGAATATTTTGTTAAAAGCCGGTATAAAACTTGACCCCCAAAAAATTCGGATCAACCTTGATCAAAACTTTTTACTACTTGTCCACCTATGCTTAATGGATAAAATACTACTCCATAAGTGGCAATATAAGGCATAAACCACATTGACCCACAAAAATAAGATAAAGAATAATTATTAATTGATTTATTGATAAAGTATAAAGAAACATTAGAAATTATGTAACCAATAATACCTCCTGAAATACATACAAATAACGTTAAAAACTTTAAATAAAACGGTAAGCAAATTATATCTGGAGTTCTAAAAATTAGTCAATTTAGTATTCTTCCCCCAATAATTCTTATAAATAACAACCCTAATATTCCGCGAAGTATAATTCATCCTTCATCATTTAATATATTCAAAGAACCACAATTTAATTCTCCAGTTATTGAATAATAAACTAGTCGAAACGAATAACAGACAGTTAACCCTGTAGAAAAAAAATATAAAAAGAAAGAAAATATGTTAATATTTCTTATAGAAACAACTTCTAAAATTAAATCCTTTGAGTAAAATCCAGCTAAAAATGGTATACCACATAATGCTAAATTAGCAACATTTAAACAAGCTGAAGTTAACGGCATATGAATTCTTAATCCACCCATAAGACGAATGTCTTGCGAATTATTTATATTATGAATTACAGCACCAGCACATATAAATAACAGAGCCTTAAATAATGCATGAGTCAAAAGATGAAAAAATGCAAGCTTGTAAAAACCTATTGATAAAATACTTATTATCAAACCTAACTGACTTAATGTTGATAAAGCAATAATTTTTTTTAAGTCAAATTCAAAATTAGCCCCCAGCCCAGCCATAAATATTGTAAGACCTGACAATAACAATAAAAATTGTCCTAGATAAGTATCACTTAAAAGAACATTAAATCGAATTAATAAGTAAACTCCAGCTGTAACTAATGTTGAAGAATGAACCAAAGCAGACACTGGAGTTGGAGCCGCCATAGCGGCCGGTAATCAAGAAGAAAACGGAATCTGAGCACTTTTAGTTATAGCAGCTAAAACTACTAATCCCCCAATAATTATTATAGAAGGTCTATTAACTATTATTTCTAAATAAAAAATATAATTTCATCTACCATAATTTAATATTCACGCAATTGCTAACAGTAAAGCAACATCACCAATTCGATTAGATAAGGCAGTTAATATACCCGCATTAAATGATTTTACATTCTGAAAATAGATTACTAGACAATAAGACACCAGTCCCAAACCATCTCACCCTAATAAAATACTAATTAAATTAGGTCTAATAATTAATAATATCATTGATATTACAAATATCAACACAAGTATAATGAATCGATTAATATTAATGTCTCCTCTTATATATTCCTTTCTGTAAAAAATTACTAATGAAGCAATTATTAATACAAATGACATAAATATTAAACTTATTCAATCAAATAGAAAAGTTATAACAATTCTAGAAGAATTTAAAGACACTACTTCTCATTCCAAAAAGTAAACTAATTCATTCAGCAAAAAATTTAAACTGATAAAAAATAATCTAATTCTAATAGAAATTAAAGATAAAAAACTAATTGTACAAATTGAAATAAATTTCACGATTTAAAATGAACAAATTCATATCATTGACACCACAAATCAATATTTTTTAATAAACTATTTAAATATAATCAAAGTATGCACATGTCTCTTTTTAAAATTAATAAATTTAAAGGGAATCAATGTAAAAATAAAAGTAAGTATTCACGGATATTACCCCCTCTAAAAGAATAAGCCCCAGAGAAAATTTTACCATGTTGACTATAAGCATATAAATATAAGGTATAAGCAGCTCTAAAAAAAGATAATAAAGATAGTATAATTATTGACACTCATGACCAGCCAACAATTCTATTTAAAAGAGAAATTTCTCCTAATAAATTTAATGTTGGTGGAGCTGCTATATTAGCTGATCTTAATAGAAATCATCATAAGGTTATAGAGGGCATAAAATTTAATAATCCCTTATTAATTAAAAGACTTCGACTTCCTAATCGTTCATATGTAATATTTGCTAAACAAAATAAACCTGAAGAACATAATCCATGAGCAATTATTAATGTATATGAACCACATATACCTCAGTATCTTATAGTTATTAACCCGGCTAAAACAATTCCTATATGAGCTACAGAAGAATAAGCAATTAAAGCCTTAAGATCTGTTTGTCGTAAACAAACAAAACTAATTAAAACTCCTCCGACTAAACTAATTCTAATCCAAACAAAATTTAATTTTAAACCAACTAATTGTAAAAAAGAAAATACCCGTAATAAACCATATCCCCCTAACTTTAATATAATACCGGCTAAAATTATTGAACCAGAAACAGGGGCTTCAACATGTGCCTTTGGAAGTCATAAATGAACTAAAAACATAGGTATTTTAACTAAAAAGGCCAAAATTATACCAAAATAAAGCAATTCACTATTAAATAAATAGTCTCTTAACAAATAAAAATTTATAGAGCCAGAAAAATTATATAGATAAAAAATTCCCACTAACATAGGTAAAGATACTAACAAAGTATAAAATAATAAGTATACTCCAGCTTGAAGACGCTCTGGTTGATACCCTCACCCTAAAATTAAAAATAGTGTAGGAATTAAACTACTTTCAAAAAACAAATAAAATATAAACAAACTTATTCTTCTAAAAGTTAAAACTAAAAATAATAATAACATCAATACATTAATTAAGAAAAAATTTTTGTAACTACTATACTTATTGACTGATTCTCTTGCTATTAATATAAGAGAACAAATTCAAAAACTTAACAGAATTAAACCATAAGATAATATATCACACCCTAAAAAATAAGAAATATTTATAAAATAATTTCTAAAATAATTAAACATAATAACAAAAAACGTAATAATAAATAGTAAATTCTGAACCATTCAAAAAGCATTATTAATAAAACACACCGGAACTAAAAATAAAATTATAAATAAAATTTTTAACATTGTAAAGAATTAAAAGATTGAAAATAGTCATTTCCATGGGTTCGAATTATTGAAACTAAAATTGAGAGACCTAATGCCCCTTCACAAACACTAAAAGTTAA
Source organism: Dryomyza anilis (assembly GCA_951804985.1). Lineage (NCBI taxonomy): Eukaryota > Metazoa > Arthropoda > Insecta > Diptera > Dryomyzidae > Dryomyza > Dryomyza anilis. Next base: position 13,241 of record OX638137.1, on the reverse strand, counting down.
AAATATTATACAAAAAAATCTTTCATAATTAAATACATTTAAATAAATAAATAATAACAAAAATAATCTTAAAACAATATATTCTAATCTTAATAATATAGATAGTAAATGTTTTCGGTTAGAAACAAATACAAAAAAACCTATAATTAACAAAATACTTGGTAGACTTCAATATATAATTATAATCATTAGTTTTAATAGTTTAATAAAAACATTGGTCTTGTAATCCAAAAATAAAAGATGCTTTTTTAAAACTTCAAGAAGAAAGAAATTTCTTTATCATTAATCCCCAAAATTAATATTTTAATTAAACTACTTCTTGAAATTATACAACTTATACTATTTTCTTTTATAATAATTTTTAATTTTATCTTTATACAAATAATTCACCCCTTAGCAATAGGATTAATACTTTTGGTACAAACCCTAACAATTTGCTTAATTACAGGAATAATTTCTAAAAGATTTTGATTCTCGTATGTATTATTCCTAATTTTTTTAGGGGGTATATTAGTTTTATTTATTTATGTTACATCTTTAGCTTCAAATGAAATATTTTCATTGTCTATAAAATTATCAATTACTTCTATTATATTAATTTCAGTATTATTTATTTTATCTTTAATTATAGATAAGTCAATAACTTCATTTTTCACTATAAATAACGAAATACAACAATTATCGAGTATAAATTCATTTAATTTAGAAAATTCAATTAGATTATACAAATTGTATAATTATCCTACTAATTCAGTAACCATTTTATTAATAAATTACTTATTAGTTACTTTAATTGCTATTGTAAAAATTACTAAAATATTCTACGGACCCTTACGATTAATAAATTAATGAATAAACCTATTCGATCAAATCACCCCTTACTAAAAATTGCAAATAACGCATTAGTAGACTTACCAGCCCCTATTAATATTTCAGCCTGATGAAATTTTGGATCATTATTAGGAATTTGTTTAGTAACTCAAATTTTAACCGGACTATTTTTAGCTATACATTATACAGCAGATATTAATATAGCATTTAACAGAGTAAACCACATTTGCCGTGATGTAAATTACGGTTGATTATTACGAACACTACATGCTAATGGAGCATCATTCTTTTTTATTTGTATCTACCTTCATGTAGGGCGAGGAATTTATTATGGATCATACTTATTTACACCAACATGAATAGCAGGTGTAATCCTATTATTTTTAGTAATAGGAACTGCCTTTATGGGTTACGTTCTTCCTTGAGGACAAATGTCATTTTGAGGAGCTACTGTTATTACAAACTTATTATCAGCAATTCCTTATCTAGGAATTGACCTAGTTCAATGAGTTTGAGGTGGGTTTGCCGTTGATAATGCCACATTAACTCGATTTTTTACTTTTCATTTTATTTTGCCATTTATCGTATTAGCAATAACAATAATTCATTTACTATTTCTTCACCAAACAGGTTCAAATAACCCTATAGGATTAAATTCAAACATCGACAAAATTCCTTTCCACCCTTACTTTACATTTAAGGACATCGTAGGATTTTTAGTAATATTAGGACTACTAATTCTATTAACTCTTATCAACCCATACCTTTTAGGAGATCCTGATAATTTCATTCCCGCTAACACCGTTAGTTACTCCAGTGCATATTCAACCTGAATGATACTTTTTATTTGCTTATGCTATTCTTCGATCAATTCCTAATAAACTAGGAGGAGTAATTGCATTAGTACTATCAATTGCAATTTTAGCAATCTTACCATTTTATCACTTAAGTAAGTTTCGAGGTATTCAATTTTACCCAATTAATAAAATTATATTTTGAGGTATAGTAGTAACAGTAATTTTATTAACATGAATTGGTGCTCGTCCAGTAGAAGATCCATACGTAATTGTAGGTCAAATTCTTACTGTTGTATACTTCTTATACTACTTAGTTAACCCAATAGTAGCTAAATGATGAGATAGTCTTTTAAATTAGTTAATGAGCTTGAACAAGCTTATGTTTTGAAAACATAAGATAGAAATAAAATTTTCTATTAACTTTACTAAATTTAATTAATAAAATTAAATAAACTAATAAAATTTTAAACCCAATGAAAAATAACAGATAATTTAAAGAAAAAGGTAAAAAACACTTTCAAGCTAAATATATTAATTTATCATAACGAAATCGTGGTAGAGTGCCACGAACCCAAATAAATACAAAAGAAATAAAAGTTAATTTTACATAAAATAATAAATTAAATACATCTCCACCTAAAAATATTAATCTAAATAATATACTTATAAATAAAATTCTTGCATATTCTGCTAAAAAAATTAAAGCAAATCCACCTCTTCTATATTCAACATTAAACCCGGAAACTAATTCAGACTCCCCTTCAGCAAAATCAAAAGGCGTTCGATTAGTTTCCGCTAAAGAAATTCTAAATCATACTAATGCTAACGGAAATAAAATAATTAAAAATCAAGTATAATACTGATAATTAATAAACCCAATTATATTATAATTTCCAATTAAAAAAACAAAAGACAATAAAATTAAAGCCAATCTGACTTCATAAGAAATAGTCTGAGCAACTGCTCGTAATCCTCCTAATAAAGCATAATTTGAATTAGAAGACCACCCGGCAATCATAACTGTATAGACTCCTAAACTAGTACAACATAAAAAAAATAATAAACCTAAATTAAAAGAAAATAACTTAATTAGTAATGGTATACACATTCAAACTAAAAGAGAAAGAAATAATGAAAATACTGGAGAAAGATAATAAGAAATATAATTCGATAACAAAGGATAAGTTTGTTCCTTTGTAAATAACTTAATTGCATCACAAAATGGTTGTGGAATTCCTATAATTCCAACTTTATTAGGACCCTTACGAATTTGGATATATCCTAATACTTTTCGTTCTAATAAGGTTAAAAAAGCAACTCTTACTAATACACAAACAATTAATAATAATCTCCCTACTAATGATAAAATTAACTCGATATGAAACAAGTACTATTTGTAATAAAAATTACATAAATAAATTCTAAATTTATTGCACTAATCTGCCAAAATAGCTTATATTAATTATATTCATTATAAAAAATAAAATTATTCAAATACTTGGTCCTTTCGTACTAAAATATTTTAATAAATTAAAGATAGAAACCAACCTGGCTTACGCCGGTTTGAACTCAGATCATGTAAGAATTTAAAAGTCGAACAGACTTAAAATTTGAACGGCTGCGCCCAAAATTATATCTTAATCCAACATCGAGGTCGCAATCTTTTTTATCGATATGAACTCTCCAAAAAAATTACGCTGTTATCCCTAAAGTAACTTAAATTTTTAATCGTTATTAACGGATCAATTATTCATAAATTAATGATTTTAAAAATTAAAAGTTTATTAAATTTTAATATCACCCCAATAAAATATTTTAATTTATAGTAACAAAATTAATCTTCACAATTAAAATAAACAAAATATAAAGATTTATAGGGTCTTCTCGTCTTTTAAAAAAATTTTAGCTTTTTGACTAAAAAATAAAATTCTATAATAAATTTAAATGAAACAGTTAATATTTCGTCCAACCATTCATACCAGCCTTCAATTAAAAGACTAATGATTATGCTACCTTTGCACAGTTAGTATACTGCGGCCATTTAATAAATATCAGTGGGCAGGCTAGACTTTAAATTAATTTCAAAAAGACATGTTTTTGTTAAACAGGCGAATATTATTTTTGCCGAATTCTTTACATAAACTTTTCATTTAAAATTATTTTTACATAAAAATATACTAATTTTATCATTATTACTTTACTTTTAATATTAAAGTAAATACTTTTATAAATAATTAAAGTTTAATAAATAATATAATTTATTAAATAAATTATAACAAATTTTTTAATAATTGCTAATTCTAAGCATATATTTTTAAATCATTATTTATTACTTTTAAATATTTATTCTACAGCTTATCCCATAGAATATTAGAAATTAAAAATTATTTAATTAATATAACTAAATAAATAAATTTTAATTTCCTAAATTAAATTTATTTCTAAAAGAACTAGAAACCTTTAAAAACGAATAACATTTCATTTCTAATAAGATATTTTAAATAATTTTGTCACATTAACTTAAATATCTTATTAACTCTTTTAAAATCGAGAAAAATAAATAATTATTTTTTATTTAATAAACCCTGATACACAAGGTACAATAAATTAAATTTTCTTTTAAAACAAAAATTTTTCAAATTATTTCAATATTCTTTCACAATACTACTAAACTATTATTAAAATTATTTTTTCTTTATACAATACTAAAACAATTAATTATACAATTATTTTTAATATAAAATTATAAATAAATAAAATTATTAATAAATAAAATCTGTTCAATTTATATTGATTTGCACAAAAATCTTTTCAATGTAAATGAAATGCTTTACTTAATAAGCTTTAAATTGTCATTCTAGATACACCTTCCGGTACATCTACTATGTTACGACTTATCTTACCTTAGTAATAAGAGCGACGGGCGATGTGTACATATTTTAGAGCTAAAATCAAATTATTAATCTTTATAATTTTACTATCAAATCCACTTTGAACAAATTTTTCATATTTGTATCCATATAAATAACTTTATTGTAACCCATTTCTACTTAAGCATAAGCTACACCTTGATCTGATATAAATTTTTATAAAAATTATAGAAAATTATTTTTCTTATAAAATATTCTGATAACGACGGTATATAAACTGAAATACAAGCTCAAGAAAGGTCCATCGTGGAATATCGATTACAGAACAGGTTCCTCTGAATAGACTAAAATACCGCCAAATTTTTTAAGTTTCAAGAACATAACTACTACTACTCTAGCAATAAGTTTACATTTTAAATAATAGGGTATCTAATCCTAGTTTATTACTAAAATTTTTAAGCTTCAATAAATACTATATAAAAATTTATAAATTTAAAATTTCACCTAATAAATTTATTTTTATTTTAAAATAACTATTTAACTTTTACTGATGAAATTCATTTACATCATTCGTGTAACCGCGGCTGCTGGCACGAAATTAGCCAATGTTAACTAATATTTCTATTTCTAAGTTTCCTTAATCAATAATATTAATTACTGCGACTTATTTATGTTATTTATTATTTAAATAAATAGCATCTCTCACAAAAATTTACATATAAAACAAATTAATAACGAATTACAAAGCCAAAATAAAGCTTTAAATAATAACATTTTAATAACTAATTTTAAAGTATTTCTTAAGAATTATTAATAAATAATTGAATTTAGATAATTAAATAAATAAATTAATCTACAAAAAAATAACTATTAATAATTAAAAATTATAAATTATTAATAATAATAATTTTTATAAAAATTTTAATTTTTTTTTTTTCGCTAAAAAAATTTTTTTTTTAAAACTACAAATTTAAGGTAAATTGTCATTTAAACTCAAATTTTTAACTTGCAAAAATTTGCAAAAAAATGCAAAAAATTGAAAATTTTTGCAAAATTTCAAAATTTTTTAACAATTATTTCTAAATCTATTTAATGTAAATAATTAATGTTAACTAAACAATTTCAAAAAATAAAATTATTAATTAATAACTAAAAATATACTTAATTTTAACAGATTTTCTTAATAATTTATAAAAATCAAATAAAAAAATATATTTATTGATCCCATTAAAATAATAATAATTAACAAAATAAAATAAATTAATAAATTACTACATTAATAGTCTTTATTTGTATCTCCTCCCATAGCGTTTAACCAAATGCAAACTAACCTATCGATTTAAACAGAATGAATTCTGTACGAACTAGGTCTGATGATATTACCTTCTCACAAACCCGAACTTATCAATTCTCACCTACTTAGAGCAACTGATAGACAAATCAATTCACACCCGATTAAAATGAAAAAATACCTCTAAGAAGTCTAGTTCCCCTAAACTAAACAACAAATTAATAAGTTTTCATTGTAAAAAAGTACATGAAAAGCCAATTAGGCGTAACTTATACTTTATAAAATTTTTATTCTAAAAAAAATTAAATTTTATACTCTTATAATTATCTTTTTAATAATAAAACTAAGTATTAAAAATTAATCAATTAAAAATTCATCTAATATTTAGAATGAAAATCATTTCAATATTTATTCATAATTTTTATAAAATTCTGATGACAATAAAAATCTGTCTTAAGTTAAAAATTTCTGATAAACATCCATGTATAAAAATATTTTAATTTTTTTTTTTTTTTTAATAATTTAATCAATTACTTTTTCATTTACTAAAAATTACTTACCGTTTTACCTTTTCAGGAAATTTCAACTTAGCTATATACCTGCTTTAATAGATATTTATGTATTAATAAATCATTTATATATATATAGATGATCTAAAAATATTGTAACTCAACCCTTTTCTTTTTTTTTCAATTTAAAGATGAATGCATGCTTCATTAAACATTTATATATATATAAATTAATACATATTCTTTTTTCATTTCTATAATTCAATAGATTAAGTAGAAATTAATTTTATTTACCTATTTAATCTATATAGTAAATATTTACATAAAATATAGTACTATATATGCCATAAAAAGTTACTATAAATAGACAAACACAATTTTTATAAATAAAACTATAATTTATTATTTATATTAATATAACTTATCCAAATATTTTTCTAAATCTTAAAAAATGACTGTATAAACTAAAAAAAAAAATTAATTTCAGATTACTGACGGAAATGGATTGCCTGACAAAAGGGCTACTTTGATAGAGTAGATTATGTAGTTATAGCTACATTCATTATTATATTAATTTAGGTAAATAAAAAGAAAATTTATATCTAATTTTTACAAAAAAATATTTGCATAATCCTAAATTTAACAGTAATAAACTTGTGGGTGTGCTATTTAGACCATATCTTACTAAATTATGATAAAAATAAACTTATATTTAACAGAATTAAACCGTTTCTAAAAGTATCAAAAACTTTTGTGCATCGTACACTAAAATATAAAAAGATAAGCTAATCAAGCTACTGGGTTCATACCCCATTTATAAAGGTTTTAATCCTTTTCTTTTTAATTTTTAATAATTCTTCTAAAATTATATTTATAGTAATTTTAATAGTAGGAACAATAATTACTGTTTCAGCCAATTCTTGGCTAGGAGCTTGAATAGGCTTAGAAATTAATTTATTATCTTTTATCCCCCTAATAAGAGGCAATAATAACTTAATATCTTCTGAAGCTTCCCTAAAGTACTTCCTAACCCAAGCATTAGCTTCATCAGTATTATTATTTGCTATTATTTTATTTATGCTAGAAAATAATTCTATCGATACTAATAGAAACAGAATTACAAGAATGATAATTATCTCGTCTCTCCTTATAAAAAGAGGTGCAGCTCCTTTTCATTTCTGGTTTCCTAATGTAATAGAAGGTCTGTCATGAATAAACTCATTAATTTTAATGACCTGACAAAAATTAGCTCCTCTAATACTTATATCATACCTATCAATAAATTCATTTATTATAGTAAGTATATTATTATCTGTAATTATTGGTTCTCTAGGAGGTCTAAACCAGACGTCTCTACGAAAATTAATGGCTTATTCATCAATTAACCATTTAGGATGAATATTAATTACAATCTACTCAAGAGAAAAAATTTGAATTAGATATTTTATATTTTATTCATTTTTATCCTTCAATTTAATTTTTTTATTTAATATCTTTAAAATTTCTCATATTAATCAGTTATTCTCATTATTTATAACTTCAAAAACATTCAAATTTACAATATTCTTAAATCTACTTTCTTTAGGAGGGTTACCCCCATTTTTAGGATTTCTCCCAAAATGACTCGTAATTCAAACGCTTTCAATTAACAACCAAATATTTGTAATAACAGTATTAACAGTAATGACTTTAGTAACCTTGTATTTTTATTTACGATTATGTTATTCTGCATTTATACTTAATTACTACGAACCAAACTGAATAACAGAAGTAAATTTTAGAAATTTTTCAATAAATTTTTACCTATTACTTTCATTTATTTCTTCTTTTGGATTGTTCCTAGTAAGAATTATTTACTTTATACTTTAAGGCTTTAAGTTAAAAAACTAATAGCCTTCAAAGCTATAATTATAAGTATCAATCTTTTAAGCCTTAGTAAAATTTTACTCCTTTAGAATTGCAGTCTAATATCATTATTGACTATAAAGCCTGATTAAAAAGAATTATTTCTTATAAGTAAATTTACAGTCTACTGCCTAAACTTCAGCCATTTAATCGCGACAATGGTTATTTTCAACAAATCATAAAGATATTGGAACCCTTTATTTTATTTTCGGAGCTTGAGCCGGAATAGTAGGAACCTCTTTAAGAATTCTAATTCGAGCTGAATTAGGACACCCAGGAGCCCTAATTGGTGATGACCAAATTTATAATGTTATTGTAACTGCCCATGCATTTGTAATAATTTTTTTCATAGTTATACCTATTATAATTGGTGGGTTTGGAAACTGATTAGTACCCCTAATATTAGGGGCACCTGATATAGCTTTTCCACGAATAAATAATATAAGATTTTGATTGTTACCTCCTTCACTAACACTATTATTAGTCAGTAGTATAGTAGAAAATGGGGCTGGTACAGGATGAACCGTTTACCCTCCGCTTTCTTCAGGAATTGCTCACGGTGGGGCCTCAGTAGATTTAGCTATTTTTAGATTACACTTAGCCGGAATTTCGTCAATTTTAGGGGCCGTAAATTTCATTACTACTGTAATTAATATACGATCTACTGGAATTACCTTTGATCGAATACCATTATTTGTATGATCAGTAGTAATTACTGCTTTACTATTACTTCTATCATTACCTGTTCTTGCTGGGGCTATTACTATGTTACTAACAGACCGAAATTTAAACACATCTTTTTTTGACCCAGCAGGAGGAGGAGACCCAATTTTATACCAACATTTATTTTGATTTTTCGGACACCCAGAAGTATACATTTTAATTCTTCCAGGATTTGGAATAATCTCTCATATTATTAGCCAAGAGTCAGGAAAAAAGGAAACCTTTGGTTCTTTAGGAATGATTTATGCTATACTAGCTATTGGATTACTAGGATTCATTGTGTGAGCACATCATATATTTACAGTTGGTATAGACGTAGACACGCGGGCATACTTTACTTCAGCTACAATAATTATTGCTGTTCCTACCGGAATTAAAATTTTCAGTTGACTAGCTACTCTTCATGGAACTCAATTAAACTACTCACCTGCTATTTTATGAGCTTTAGGATTTGTATTCTTATTCACAGTAGGGGGATTAACAGGAGTTGTATTAGCCAATTCATCACTTGACATTATTCTTCATGACACTTACTATGTAGTTGCCCACTTCCACTACGTATTATCAATAGGAGCAGTATTCGCAATCATGGCAGGATTTATCCACTGATTCCCTTTATTTACAGGACTTTCATTAAATACTAAGTGATTAAAAAGTCAATTCGTAATTATATTTATTGGGGTAAACTTAACATTTTTCCCTCAACATTTCTTAGGACTTGCTGGAATACCACGACGTTACTCAGATTACCCAGACGCATACACTACTTGAAATGTTGTATCAACTATTGGTTCATCAATTTCCCTTTTAGGAATTTTATTTTTCTTATTTATTATTTGAGAAAGTTTAGTTACTCAACGTCAAGTAATTTACCCAATACAACTAAATTCTTCAATTGAGTGATACCAAAATACGCCACCTGCTGAACACAGTTATTCTGAGTTACCTCTATTAACTAATTTCTAATATGGCAGATTAGTGCAATGGATTTAAGCTCCATTTATAAAGTATTTTACTTTTGTTAGAACCAATGTCAACATGATCAAATTTAGGACTACAAGATAGAGCTTCTCCTCTAATAGAACAGCTTACTTTCTTTCATGACCACGCTTTATTAATTTTAGTAATAATTACAATTTTAGTAGGATACTTAATATTTATATTATTTTTTAATAAATATACTAACCGATTCTTACTACATGGACAAACAATTGAAGTAATCTGAACTATTCTGCCAGCAATTGTATTATTATTTATTGCTTTTCCCTCTCTTCGTTTACTTTATCTATTAGATGAAATTAATGAGCCATCTATTACTCTAAAGTCAATTGGACACCAATGATATTGAAGTTATGAGTATTCAGATTTTTTAAATGTAGAATTTGACTCATACATAATTCCTACAAATGAATTACCAATTGATGGATTTCGATTATTAGACGTAGATAACCGAGTTGTACTACCTATAAACTCCCAAATTCGTATTCTAGTAACCGCTGCAGATGTTATTCATTCATGAACAGTACCTGCATTAGGGGTAAAAATTGACGGAACTCCAGGCCGACTTAACCAAACTAACTTTTTAATTAACCGACCCGGTTTATTTTATGGACAATGTTCAGAAATTTGCGGAGCAAATCACAGATTTATACCTATTGTAATCGAAAGAGTTCCAGTAAATTATTTTATTAAATGAATTTCAAGAAATATAAATTCTTCATTAGATGACTGAAAGCAAGTACTGGTCTCTTAAACCACTCAATAGTAAATTAGCACTTACTTCTAATGAAATAAAAAATTAGTTAAATATATAACATTAGTATGTCAAACTAAAATTATCAAACTATTGATATTTTTTGATTCCACAAATAGCCCCTATTGGTTGATTAAGCTTATTTATTATTTTTTCTATTACTTTTGTATTATTTAATATAATAAATTATTATTCTGTTTTGCCCTCTTCACCTAAATCTCATAGCCTTAGTTCTATTAAATTAAATTCAATAAATTGAAAATGATAACAAATTTATTTTCTGTATTCGACCCTTCTTCAAGTATTTTTAATTTATCTCTTAATTGAATAAGTACTTTTATCGGAATTTTAATAATTCCTTCAATATACTGATTTATACCTTCTCGATACCACATTTTCTGAAATAAAATTTTATTAACTTTACACAATGAATTCAAAACACTACTAGGCCCTACTGGACACAATGGAAGAACTTTTATTTTTGTATCATTATTCTCAATAATTTTATTTAATAATTTTATAGGTTTATTCCCTTATATCTTCACTAGAACTAGTCACTTAACTTTAACATTAACTCTAGCTCTTCCTTTATGATTATGTTTTATAATCTACGGATGACTTAACCATACACAACATATATTTGCTCATTTGGTCCCACAAGGAACCCCAGCTGTTCTAATACCTTTTATAGTATGTATTGAAACAATTAGAAATATCATTCGGCCAGGAACACTAGCAGTACGATTAGCAGCTAATATAATTGCCGGACACCTATTGCTAACTCTATTGGGTAACACAGGTCCTTCACTATCTTATATAATTGCATCACTATTATTAATAGCTCAAATTGCACTTTTAGTACTTGAGTCTGCTGTAGCTATTATTCAATCATATGTATTTGCCGTTTTAAGAACTCTTTATTCTAGAGAAGTAAATTAATGTCAACACACTCAAATCACCCATTCCACTTAGTAGATTACAGCCCATGACCCCTTACAGGAGCAATCGGAGCTATAACTACTGTTTCTGGTATAGTTAAATGATTCCACCAATACGATATCTCTTTATTTACTTTAGGGAATGTTATTACAATTCTTACAGTATATCAATGATGACGAGATGTATCTCGAGAAGGTACTTTCCAAGGGATACACACTCATGCAGTAACAATTGGATTACGATGAGGAATAATTCTATTTATCTTATCTGAAGTATTATTTTTTGTTTCTTTTTTTTGAGCCTTTTTTCACAGAAGCCTTTCTCCAGCTATTGAATTAGGGGCTATATGACCACCGGCTGGAATTGAATCATTTAATCCATTCCAAATTCCTCTTTTAAATACAGCTATTTTATTAGCGTCTGGAGTAACAGTTACATGAGCCCATCATAGTCTAATAGAGGGAAACCATTCTCAAACAACACAAGGGTTATTTTTTACAGTCCTATTAGGAGTATACTTTACTATCCTTCAAGCATATGAATATATTGAAGCTCCTTTTACAATTGCAGATTCCGTTTACGGATCTACTTTCTATATAGCAACAGGGTTTCATGGGGTTCATGTCTTAATTGGAACTACTTTTTTACTAGTATGTTTAATTCGACACCTAAATAATCACTTTTCAAAGACTCATCATTTCGGATTTGAAGCTGCTGCATGATACTGACATTTTGTTGATATTGTCTGATTATTCCTTTATGTATCAATTTACTGATGAGGGGGCTAACCTTTTATTTATATAGTATAAAGTATATATGACTTCCAATCATAAGGTCTATTAATAAAATAGTATAAATAATTTTTTCAATCTTAAGAATTAGAACTATTATCTTACTTCTTTCTTCAGTAGTAATACTACTAGCCTCTATTTTATCAAAGAAATCCCTAATTGACCGTGAAAAAAGCTCACCTTTTGAGTGCGGATTTGATCCAAAATCATCTTCACGATTACCTTTTTCACTACGATTTTTTTTAATCACAATTATTTTTTTAATCTTTGATGTAGAAATTGCTTTAATCCTACCTATAGTATTAATTATTAATTATTCAAACTTATTAGTCTGATCATTAACTTCTGTAATTTTTATTTTAATTTTATTAGGGGGCCTATACCACGAATGAAATCAAGGTATATTAAACTGATCAAAATAGGGTTGTAGTTAATTATAACATTTGATTTGCATTCAAAAAGTATTGAAGTTCAATCTACCTTGAATATGAAGCGATATATTGCAATTAGTTTCGACCTAATCTTAGGTAATTTTTACCCCTATTCTATTAATTGAAGCCAAAAAGAGGCGTATCACTGTTAATGATATAACTGGGAAAATTCCCCAATTAAGGAAATATGATGTACAAAAAAAAGCTGCTAACTTTTATTTTTAATGGTTAAATTCCATTTATATTTCTATTTATATAGTTTAATAAAAACCTTACATTTTCATTGTAAAAATAAAATATATAATTTTTATAAATTACTAAACTTAATTCACAATATTCAAAGATAAAACTAATCTCCATAACATCTTCAGTGTCATACTCTAAATATAAGCTATTTGAAT
>CATORG010000062.1:0-16425 GCA_951804985.1 Dryomyza anilis | reverse complement strand
CCGCTTTGAAGTCTGTAAACTTTCCTATTTTTTCGGTGTATCTCCCTACTTTGTCAAAGTTTACTATCTTAGAATCTTCATACCCTGCCGCTTGGTCAAATAGTTTTTCTAGCTTTGCAAGATGTCCGCTTTTATCTCTACCTAGCATGTATTGCACTGTTGCAAGGTTTTCATCTATGTACTCTGCTAGCTCTTTATCTAATAAAAGCGACTGCATAGTCTTAATATCAAAGTCAATTCCAGCGGCTTCGAGGGCTTCTCTTCCATTCTTGCAAATCATAAAAGCTTGTGCAAATGCTTGCTTTTTCTTTTTACTTATTGCCATTTTATCGCCCCTTTCTCCACTTTTACATCAACCTTGACTATCTTTTTTAATAACTTCGCTAGCCTCTCAAAGTTCTTTGAAAACACTCTTTTTATCTCGCTTTTAGTTTCTGTTGCTTTTAAAAGCTCTTTTATATTTTTCTTGTGATAACTCGCTGTTCTTGCTGCTACTCCCAAGTTTTCCGCGGTTATCACTCTATCTAATAACTCAATATCAAAGATATACTGTAAGTTCATCAATGTTACTTCTTGAATCTTCTTTGACCCTGCCGCCTGATACTCTGCTACTAGCTTAGCGGTGTCAAATTCAAGTTCTTTATTGATTCCGTCAAGGATTATCTCCCCCAGAACTTGCTTTAAAACTCTTTCAAGTGCTAGTTTTTGAATATTACCCACGATGTGAAGATCATATTTTTTTAACATTGCACCTTTTAAAGTGAGTTCACCCCTCAAGGCTTGGCGTTTGCCTCTAGCTTTTGCCACCCCTTTGGTGTCTTCAATCTCTTTTCTCTTACTGTATATCTTAAAATATGCGTTCGCCTCTCTCCTCTTCTTTCCAACTTCTCGAAAGTCAAGCCCGTCAAGTTCTAACCTCTGCTCCTTATCTGTATCAAAGTACAAACGCCCGTTTGGGTTAATGTGTTTATATGCTCTATATATGAGATTAAGCACATTATAATAATTTCTGACGTTCTCAACTTCAAGTTGATTGCTTATGTCCAAAGCCAGAACTTCAAGGTCGTTGCTGGTTAAGGCGAGACCTGTTATACTTCTAAAAATTCGTGTTACTGCCGCATGAACGTCATTGATTGTTCTTTGACGCTCTGCTAGTTTGTAGTTGTCCTTGTTCTCGTATCTGGAATAACTAAAAGCTACACAGATACGGCAATTGCTGCGGTATTCTGAAATTGATATAAAATTAATAAACTCATACTTTTCAATATTGAACCCTTTAAATACAAGTTTATTATTTTCTACCACTCCAGACATTCCAGTCAATGCCTGCGCATTTGCTGCCGCCTGCGTGATATCTATGTCACGACTTGTATATATAAATGTGCCATTATCAACGATTTTAAACCCTCCTTATTTTTATCGTTTGCGTGTGTTTCCAATAAGTCACACAAGCTTTGAAAACTTATGTGACTAACAAGAAATACAGTTTTATATTTAGTTGTCTGAAATTTTGTTATAAAAAAACAAGGCTTAAAATCCTTGTGTTACTAGTTTCTATTCAATTGTATTTTTTTATATATAAATATATTTTTATTTTAAATATTGCTGAGTTTGCTATATATTTACTTGACAAGTGTTGTTTTTTGGAAATCTCGAAAACCCTTTAAAAATAGCAATTCTTGAAAATATTTGTTTTAAATCCGTTGTAATTTTATTGTTTTTTTGATATCCATTTTCGCAACTTTGATTGCAATTTCAAGGTACAAAAAAACATTTTTTGTACCTTGAAAAGCATGATATAATATAATTTATCCACCTAGAAAGGAGGTGAACACATGAACAACTTTTTAAATAGTTTTTTAAATAAAGGTGTAGATGTATATATAAAAGACTTGGAAAGACCAGCTTTTAAAAATCATAGACTAGCAAATATTGAAAATGGTTTTATTTGCTTAGAAACTCCTGACAAGTTTGATTTTATTTATGTTAATCTTTCACAAGTTACTTTTATAAAACCTGTACCTAAAAATATTGAAAAATAAAGGATTTGGCGGAATTATTCCGCCATTTCTTTTACTGATGGACTGAAAAATCTATTATTCAACAACGCTTCTTTTTCAAATTCTAGTAACATTGTTTCTTTTGTTTCTTGACTGATATCTAAATCTTTTATATCGTTGTAAAATTTTTTAATTAAAATGCCTATTTTATCCATTTTTTACCCCCTTTTTATTCTTGTAATCACCCCCAATATTTAGGGGTGATCATAAAAACAAAACTAAATTATAAGAGGTTTTATATGTTAATACCTAAAGTATTACACACATTAAAATATATTACTTAAAAGTAATACAAAATAATATATTGTATTATTAAATAATACTACTTAAAAATAGTATTATTGGGGTTTCCCCTCGTGTGAGGGGAAAAAATATAATAAAATATTTTGGGTAGGAATCCCAGCAATGCTGGAATAAATAATTAATATATAAAATCTAGGGGAAGATATTATATATATAATAAAGCCCTTGGGCGTTATTATTTGAATAGTTCCGCTGGCTCTATTTCTAAAGCTAACATGATTTTAAATAAAGAATTTGTCGTTATTGTTCCACCGTTTTTTAACCTAGAAAATTGTTCTGACAATGTCGAACTAGAAACATTTAATTTCTCACATATTTCTAGTTTTGTTATATCTTTCTCTTTTCGCTTTTTCTCTAAAAATAAATAAAGTTTTTTATTTATTTTTTTTACATTAATATCCATTATTTCACCACTTCCAACCGTTTTTATCTAGTTTTATAACTTAATTTACGTTTTAAAACTAGATAATTACTTAATAACATTTTTTTTAATATAATTCAACCTTTATTTTTTTATGTCTATAAACGATAGTTATTTTTATTAGAATTAGACAATAAAAAAAGAGGATAAAAAATTTTATCCTCTATAATTTAAAAGTACTATAAAAATACTATTATTAAAATATTTTTTATATATAAAAAAACCCTTGAAAAATCAAGGGTTTATAAAATTATTTATTTTTATTTTTTAATATTTCGATTATATTTTTTTCGCTAGATTTTTCTTCTAATTCTTTATTAAAGTCAATCTCTATTTTTTCAAGTTGTTTTAAAGTTTTTTCAGATATTCTATTATTTTTTTTATATTCTTTTATTGCTTTTTTATAAAGATCTATATATTTTTTTACAAGCTCTTTATTTAATCCAAGTTCACTATTTATTAAAATCTCTTTAGCTTTATCAAGATATTTAGTATTTAAGTTTTTATTTGCTTCAATGATGTAAATTTGAAAATAAAAAACTGGCTTTGAAATTTCCAAAACTTGAGTTAGTTGGTTCAATAATTTTTCAGGCTCTATTTCTATATTTGATTTATTTTTTTCTTTTACTTCTTGTAATTTTTTTAAAGTTTCGAATTTCATTTCTTGCATTTTTTCATCAGTGTATTTTATTTTTTGTTTTACAGCGTCTTTATTATATTTAACACCTGGTTTTTGTTCTGTTATATATCGTGTTATATCAATACCTAAGTTTCTACCAGCATTTTTAGAAATTCGATCAAGTTCATTCTTAACTTGTATTATTTGTTGTTGCTCTCTCCGAGCTTTTTCTTCTTTTCCTTTTTCGATATAATAAGAAGTCATACCCCGAATCAAAGCACCTATTAACAATATTCCTATAAAACTAAAAACTTTTTTCATCTTTTCCCTCTCTTTACAATTCTTTTATAGTTGCTAGAATTTTTTTTAATTTCTTGTTTTCTCTGTCTAATTTTTCAAAGTATGCCGCCGCCTTTGGTTCTGATCTGTCCAAGCTCCAAGCTTTCCATACTTCCAATTCTTCATCTTTAGAAAGCTTTAAATACTTAATTATAGATTTTATAGTGACCTCTTTACCTAAAATCTTTCCGTTCATTAAATCGCTCATCGAGCTACTAGCTAATCCAAGATCGTTAGCCATGTTGGAAGGTTTAACATTTTCTCTTTCTGTAAATTCTTTTAATATTTTTGCCATTCTCATTTTTTTCACCTCTTTTTTTAATTTCTTTAACCGTTGTTATATCTCATTTTATCATCATTTAAAATTAAATAAAAGAATTTTTTCTCGTTTAAAACAAAAATTTTTCTTGACATTATCGGTTAAATACGATATAACTAAGACAACAACAGGAAACAACCGAGATTTAAAAACAAATTTTTTTAGAAAAATATCTCGGTTAAAAACTAGATTAAAAAACTAGTCGCAATTAAATGCCTCTTCATGCGACTTTAAACAATACCAGCAAGGCTCAGCGATGGTGGTAAGCTCCACTAAAAAGAGTAGGTTGAAAATCCTAGACGTGACTTTTTAAATTTTTACAACGTTAAAAATTAATTTCTTATAACAGTTTTAAAACCTTTTAGAATTGCTATAAGAAATTAAAAAAGAGGGTGAGGATATGAAAATAACAAAAATTTACAGTAAAAAAGAGTTTATAAAGGAGTTAAAAGGAAGTTGCAAAGAGCTTAAAGAATGTGGTTTCAAAGAAACTGGAAAAATAGTATTTTACTTTCAAACTTGTTTGACATATAAGTCAGCAAGTAAAAAATTAATGGATTACCCACTATAGGAGGAGGTTTAAAGATGTTATTTAAAAAAGATAATAGAGTTATTGAAATTAAAGAGCTTGATTATTCAAAGAAATATAAATTTGAACTTGTAGAGAATAAAAATCATACTTTTCTAACATTTGAATCAATGAGCTTTATAATAAAAATCCTCGTTGATGAGGGTTACGAAATGAGAGTTTAAAGGGGGTAAAAAATGAGATTATCAGAACTAAAAGTAATAACAAGTAAGATGAGAGAAATCGGACTTTCTCCAGAAACTATGGCAGTAGCCGACATTTGGGAAATGATTGTAACATTTAGAAGAGAGGGGGCAAAAACATGTTAAATAAAAAAAGAGTGGCAATATTAAAAATATTCTGGGCGGTAGAAGATTCTTTATACTACCTTGGATTTAAAAAAGCAGGTGACAAAATAGAGAGCTTGGAAGATTGGACATACTCAAAATTATATCAATACAAATGGTTCAGAGATTAATTTTTTATGGTTGCCCTCGAACGTTCGAGAGCTTCCACAAAAAATTAAAGAGGTGGTAAATATGACAATAGAAAATTTATTAAAAAAAGCTTTAACTCTTGCAAGTAGTTGCGGAGTAGCTGAAAGGGTTAATGTATATTCTTGTGATGATACAGTTTGTATCAACTTTTCAGACTGGGAATATACAGGGGAAACATTAGAAGACATTTTAATGGAAGCTATCAACGACCTTGAGGCACTAGATAGAGAGTTAAAGGAGGGGTTAGGATGCTAAAAGAATTAGGTAGAATAGTAGGAATTTTAAAAGAAAATAACTTTGATACTGTAGCTTGTGATGATCACGTAACAATAGAGATCACCAAAGATGGAAAAATAGAAATTGATACACCTGTAAGAAGTTACAGAGCCGAGACACTAGAAAAAGCAATTTCGAGAGCTCTCGAAAATTTGCAAGTTGATATTGATGAGAATAATCAATATTGGGAAGGCTTGGAAGATGATTATAGAAGAGACAGACACTCGGCAGGTATAGGGAGTTGGTAGGCATGGCGTGGTTAAAGAAAATCTTTAGAGTGAAAATAAAATTTTATAAGTTGGAGGGCGGAACATGGAAAAAGAATTGATAAAAGCTTTGGAGAAGTTAGAAAAATTAGCAAATAGTGGAAAAATAGAAAGTTATACTTTCAATTCTAGAAGATTCAAAGGGGAAAAAGAATATTATTTCGACATTGTCGAGAGCTTAAAAGATAGAAAAATGAGTTACTGGGTATCGGCTGAAAAAGTTTTAAATAATTTTTAATTTTGATAGCAGGGCTGGAGAGTTCCAGCCTCACTATAAAAATTAAAATGGAGGTAGAGAAATGAAGATTATAAGAGAGAATGACAAATATTATTTATTACAACAAGACAAAAAAATTGAATTTACTGGGGAAGCTCATAATTTTCTTGTTGTATATGAACACTTAAAAAATATAGATGTTGCTAAGGGTATAGAATTCAAAATATGCCTTTTAAATGAAAATCTTATTCATGACATGGAAGAAATAACTATATATACAGATGTTTCAAACTACTTTTTTAAAAATTGCAAACATTTTTTTAAAACTTCAAAAAACGTTTGGTTTATAAAATAAGGGGGGCAAATTATGAAAGCTTGGAATAGTAAAAAGAAAACTAAACATACAACAAAAATCAAATGGAAACTATGCGTTTTTGATTATTTCCCATTTGAAAAGAGCAGCAAAAAGAAGAGTTACACCGATGACCTATTCGGAGATGAACCAATAGTACATAAAAGATATTTTTAGTTTTGATAACAGCTCTTGACCTTTCGAGAGCTGATATAAAAATTAAAAACTGGAGGTAGAAAGATGAAAAAAGAAATGTTTGATAGCATGTATATGCTAGACCTTACAGGAAAGGTCGAAAAAGATTATAAAGGGCTAAACTATATAAGCTGGGCTAACGCCTACAAGTTAGCTATGGAGCAAGACCCACAAATGACATTTGAAGTACTAGAGGACGCCGACGGATTCCCTCTATTTTCTAAAGGAGATTGCCACATCGTGAAAACATCTGTAACAATGTTTGGAGAAACTAAAAAAATGTTTCTTCCTGTAATGGATAACAAAAAGAACGCTGTTAAAAGTCCAGATAGTAGAGATGTTACAGATAGCATTATGAGATGCTTAGTTAAAAATATAGCGTTGTTTGGTATAGGGTTAAGCCTTTATGTAGGTGAGGACTTAACAGGAATTAAAGAGCAGACAAACCCCAAGGTAGAAACTATATTATCCAAAGAGCAAAGAACAGTAGCCATTAAGATAATATATAAGCTTGGTACTCCTGATGAAGTGGAACAAGCATTAAAAAACTGCGGTGTAGCTTCCTTGGATACTGCAACTGCTGAACAATTTAACAAATTAAAAAGCTATTTAAAAGATAAAAAAGCTATGTAAGGTGGTAGAGTATGAATAATCAACTAATAGAAGTTAGAAGTAATCTTTTAGATAAAGAATTAGAGTTAAAAAGATTAGAGGAGCAATTAAAAGAACAAGACCTCTATAAAAAAATCTCACTTTTAAAAGGTGAGATTGAGAAAATAAAAAAGCTGGAAGAGGAACAAGAAAAAAGTTTGATAGAAATAATGTTACAGGAGAACGTCAAAGAGCTAGAAAACGATCTATACAAAATAAAACTCATTAATACAGGGCGTGAGAGTGTAGAGATTTTAAGCTTAGAGGAGATACCAAAGGAATTTGTAAGAACAAAAACAGAGCCTAACAAGGTTGCTATAATGAAATTCTATAAAGAAACTGGAGCAATTACTGCTGGTACTAACATTGTAAAGAATGATAAATATAAAATTGATATTACTTATAAAAAAGCCCTCTAATATTACTAGAGGGTTTTCTTTTAAGAATATTATTAATAAAAATAAAGCCTCTGCCAGAGCATATTAACAGGCAGAAGCTTTATTCTTAAACGGTTAAAAAATTTTACTCTACTTTTTAACCTCCTAATGATTGATAAAAATATAATCTTACTGAGGTTTAAAAATCAAAGTAGTAGTAGTGA
This sequence comes from Dryomyza anilis, assembly GCA_951804985.1. Classification (NCBI taxonomy): domain Eukaryota; kingdom Metazoa; phylum Arthropoda; class Insecta; order Diptera; family Dryomyzidae; genus Dryomyza; species Dryomyza anilis. Next base: position 8,741 of record CATORG010000062.1, on the reverse strand, counting down.
ATCAATTGAATTAAAAAAAACGGCTCCAAGTACTAATATAATAAAACAATTACTTAGAACTTTCAAATTTTTTTTAAAAACTTACGTAGAGCTTTTTTATAAGGTACCATTTTGTCAAAGTTATTTTTAATCTTAGCAATATTGGTGATTGTATATTAATAGATAGGGTACCTTTTTGTCACATTATTAAAAAATAGAGTGAAAAAAATAATCCTTTTATATATTTTATATCTTTATACTCTTTATAATATTTACAGGGCTCGAAACTCCTTAATTTTTCTAGGCTCAAAAGGAAATAGTACGACGTAATGTAACAAACACTACGACACTTTGTAACAAATAGTACGACGTAATGTAACAAACACTACGACACTTTGTAACAAATAGTACGACGTAATGTAACAAATCTTAAATACTACGACATTTTGTAACAAGTCTTTAAAGTTATTGATTTTAGATGATTCTCAACAATAGTACGACATTTTGTAACAGATACTACGACACTTTGTAACAAGTTTAATACTGCGAAAAAAAATAAAAAAGTAGTAGCTTTTTAATAGAAAATATTATAACATTAAATCAAATGCAAAGGAGGGGTAAAAATAATGGCTACAAATTTAATCAAAGTCGATAAAAATTCTTTGGTTGAGTATAGTAATGAATTTGCAGAAAGTATTAACGATTACTCAGCAAAAGAATTTGATTTGGTTTTAACAATGGCATATATTGGGAGAAAATTAGTCCCAGATCATAAGCATGTATCAGTTGATGAAAATTTAATATTGCAACTTCCATTAACTGCTATTAAAAAAATAATCCAAGGAAATAGATCAACCGAAAGATTAAAAGAGTCCTTGGAAAAGATATTTGACTCAAAGGTATATTTTAAAAAAGATAATTTTACAAAAGTAAGACATTTGTTTGAAGCATTAGACTTTTCAAACGATGGTACATTTGTAGAGTTCGAATTAAAAAAAGAATTTATACCCCTTTTCTTTAACTTAACAGAGAAATTCACAAGACACGAGATACTGGAATTTACAAGTTTAAAAGGTAAGTATTCAAAAAGCATATATCAAATAGTTATGATGTATAAATCCTTTGGCAGTAAAGAGTTTCCAGCTAGTGAATTTAGGTTGAAACTAGCTATTCCAGATAATTATAGTTGGTCAGATGTAGAAGTAAAAATTATGGAAAGAGTTAAAAAAGAATTTGAAGTGACTAAAATCAAAAAGATAGAACTTGAAAGAATAAAAGAAGGTAGAGCTATTACAAAGGTCAAATTGAAGTGGGAGTTTCACGAGGTTGTAGAGGTTGCAGAAGTTACAGAAGTGGAAAAAGATTTTTATGGTTCTAAAAAGCAAGAAATAAAAAAAGAAGATATTGAAGAAGCTGAAATAATTGAAGTGGTAGAACCTGTAGAGCTAACACCAGAGGAAGAAGAAAAAGGGATTAAAAAATTGTTAGCTGATGGGCTAGATAGAAACTTTATAAATAACATGAAAAAGAACAGTAAAACTATGTTTGTGAATATGATTAGAAATAGTTTAAAAGGGGTGGAGTAGATGAAAGTAAATTATGAAAAAAGGTTAAAAGCATTAAAAGAAGAGTATGAAAAATTAATAGCAACAGTTCCAGCAGACAAAAAAGAATTAGAAAAACAACTTGATTGGTATCATTATGCTTTAAAGAAATTAAAAGAAATTCCTGAAATGTATTTTGGACCTCACGAAAAAGAAAGATTAACGGAAGAAATAAAAAATAGATATTGGTTTCTTATGCAGGAAGAAAGAGAAGAGCCAATGAAATATATTTTACCAGAATGTGGACAAGTGCTAATAGATAAACTAATGAAAAGAGATGTAGAAATTCAAATGGGGTTAAAATTTGGAAACACTAGCGAGTATTACAAACAATATAGTGATTGGTATTATAAAGCTTGTGAAGAGCTTGATAAAATACCTGACATTTGCTTTGATGAAAATAACAAAAAGGAAGTAGTAGAGCATTTTGAAAAAAGATATCTTTATATGGTTACTTTTATGCAAGGGGGTAGAAAATGAAAATAATTAGTTTTATGGTTGAAAAGGGTGGAACAGGAAAGACAACAGGAGCTAGAGAAGTAGCAGGTATATTACAAAGAGATAAAAAGGTTTTACTTATAGACTTAGATTTTCAAAGAAACCTTAGTACATCATTAAATTTCGAGAGTTCTCGAAATATTTATGACGCTATTATGAAGAGGGATTTTAAAGGGAATATAGTTAAAATCACAGATAACCTAGATTTAATACCTGGAGATCTAAGAATGAGAAACTTAGATGATGATTTAAAAGTTAGTATCACATCTGATTTTGTGATTAAAGAGCAATTATCTGTGATTAATCACTACGATTATGTGATTATAGATTGTAGACCTGATATGAAAAAACCTGAAACTAATGCAATTAATGCAAGTGATATAGTTTTAACTCCAATAGAGCCACATAGTTTTTCACTTGATGGATTTGATATTTTAGAAAGTTTTATAGGAAGTCATAAAAGTACTCTAAAACCTAATCTAATACACAAAGGGTATCTTAGTCGTGTACCCAACGACAAAAAGTTTTTAGAGGGTATTGGGGAGCTCTTAGTGGATTATAGAAATGATATGTTAGTGAGTTTTATAAGGGAAAATATAAAGTTAAAAGAAGCAGAGATGTGTGGTCAGTTTATATTTGAATACTCACCAAGGTCAAATGGTGCAACTGACTTTGAAAACTTAACAAGGGAGATATTAAGATATGGTAAGTAAATTTAATAAAGCTCTTAGACGTCGTGAAAGGGTTGTTCCTGCCCTTTCACAAGAAACTAATATAGTAAGTCAAGTAATAGCCGAGGAGCTTTATTTTGACTATAATAGGCTTGAGATAATCGAAGAAGATAAGAGTTCATTAATAACTTATGAAAAGGAACTTCTTTACCAAAGAAAAAGAATCGGGGAAATTGCCTTAACATTAGGGGAAACTCTGGAAAAAGCAAGGGAGATTTTTGCTAAAAATAACCTTGAAGAAACTTTTACAGAGTGGTACACAACGCTTGGGTACAACAAGGACCAAGTGTATTTACTAAGGGGTAGATATAGATTGTATCTGGAGAATCCAAGCTATAAAGATAGAGTTCAAAGTCTATCTGATGTAGAGGTAAAAGAGGTTATTAATAAAGCTACTCCTCCAGCATTAGTATTTAAAGTGTTAGATGGAGAAGTAAGAACAGGTAAAGGAATTAAAGAGGCTCGTAACCATTTTGCCGATGCCAACAAAATGGTAGTTGCCGACACCAGCAAAACGATACAAGATAGGATAATAGAGATTAATGATGAGATCTACAAGCATGAAATGGCTATAAAACTACTAAGAGAAGAAATGGCGGACCTAATAAAGAAGCTTTAAAAGCTTACGTAGAGCGAAAAAGGGGCAATTAAGCCCCTTTTTGTTTTACATTTCTGAAATTTCTTTAGTTAAATGTTTTACTCTTTCTTCTAATATCTCATACACACAACGCCATGCCATTGCTTTTTCTTCTATGACGGCTCTATCATGTCCATTTTGACGTTCTCTAGTCTCATAATCTCTTATTATATTACCGTATCTATCTAAGCCCTTATTTGCCCAATCAAGACGTTGCTTAGCAGATTGAATATAAAAGTTTTCCATGTCTGTGTCTTGTTCCTCTTTTTCTCTTTTAGCGTTTTTCAAATCATATCCGCTGTCTTTTATATGGTCTTCTATTGTCCATATAAGCCTTTTTAACTTGTGTTTCATCTTACATTCCTCCTCTTATGTACTGAAATAACTTGTCTACATCTTGTTCATTAAATTTAAACCCACCAAAAATAAAATCACCACTTTCTTTTATTCCTATCTTCATAGCATTGTATAAAGAATCAATATCTATATCTCCATTAGGTGATACTAGACCCATGTTTTGAAGTTTTGGAAGATATTCTTGTAGCATTCTTTCTCCTTTTTCAGCTCCTAAAGCTACTCCTGAATATATCAAAAACTTTTTAATTCCAGTAGCTTTAGAGGCTACCTCTTGTTTAATATATTTAAGTATTCCTAGTTCTATATCAGCTAGTTTCATTGGTCCTCCTTATGAAAATAGGATAGCTTAGCTATCCTATTTATTTTTATTTAGTTGCTGGAGCTGGTGTTGTTTGAGTTGCTGTTGGAGCTTCCCAAGCATTGTATCTAGGCATTACACCAGGACATAATGAATCTAAAGGCGTTACAAGTTTTCCAGGAACGAATGTTGCATTTACATAGCAATATAGGTTTTGGTCTCCTGCTGCTCTTCTTTCAGCTTCAAGAGCAATAGCTCCCTCTAAGTTAGTCTTAACTTTGTCTATTTCACAACTAAGTTGAGCTAGTCTGACTCTGTTATCAACTGCTTCTTTATTTAGATTTTCAAATAGAGTAGCATACTTTTCATCTTTTTTCTCAAATATTCCAAGCACTTCTTTGAATGTATTGATACCTACTCCATCTGCATACTTTTCAGCTTTAAGTTGTGCTATCTCTGCGTCTTTTTTACCAAGTTCTGCTACTGCTCCAAGTCCAGCTAAAGTATTGGTATTGTTACAGTTTCCTCCAAATAGTCCTCCTAGTAGTCCATTACCATTATTAGAACCATTTAAGATTCCTAAAGCTGTACCAGCGATCGTTACAGCTACCCAATATTTCTATTGGAACTGACTATCTCTTAACTTTTTCAAGTAAGCCCGTTTCGAAGTGCGTACAAATAGCACCCCTACTTCCCTTCCGAGGAATAGTCGATACAGGTTTCTTGGTTTCCCAAGACTTCCCACGGGATTGCCTACCGACCTCTACGGTTTAGGTTTCCCCGTTAGCATATCTTTTCTTTTAAAACCAACAGCGTGATAACCACTTACTTTTTGACCTTTTTTAATAGCTCTAGTAATGTTATCTCTTTTTAATCCTAAAGTTTCAGAAGCTTCTTTTATGCTAGAAAATTCATATTTTTTATTATCTTTACTTAAAATTACTTTGATATAAGAATTATAATAATTAACTTTATCTATTCTTTTCAAGGCTTCTGTTTTAAATTCTCCTAAATTGTTTTCAAAAGCATGTTTTGTATTTTGCTTTTTACTACACCATTCAAGATTATCTAATCTATTATCGGTTTTAATTCCGTTGATATGATTTATATTTTCTAAATTTAGAGGATTTGGAATAAAATGTATAGCTAATAATCTGTGCAAAAGAAAGTATTTCCCTTTTCCATTTTTATTAAGACAGACTTCACAATATCCAGTTTTTACATTTACTCTAGCTTTTAAGATTTTATATTTATTATGCACTCTTCTACCTTGAAATTTCGGTAGGGATACAACATTTCCTAAATTATCTATAATGTACAAACCTTCATAACCTATAACATCTTTAATCAAAATTTTCATACCTATTCCAAACTCCTTTTTTATTTACATCATATCATAGATATACCCCATTTGTAAAATGGAAAGAGCTTTGTAGGCAACGCTTATTTTTTACCTAATCCTAGTCCAGTACCCGCTACACCTTTACTTGCATATTCTTCTGCCATAATATTACCTCCTTATAAGTGATATATTCATTGTATAACTTATAGGAAATTCATGCTTTAAAATAAAATTAAATAATATTTTATAATACAAAAACACGCCTACCAAATTTAGTAGGCGTGCTGTTTTTAAACTTTTTTCTCTTCAAAATATTTCTTTAATATCTTGTTGATGATAGAAGATTTAGTCTCATTAAAATCCCCATTTTCAACTAGTTTGATAATTTTTCTCTCCATGTTTTTGCTAGTGTTAAAGCATATTTTTGTAACATCTTTTCTACTCATTAATTCCCTCCCAAAAATTTTATTATATGTGCTCCCTCCATGTTGTTTTGAACTGTTATTTTATTTTGTTGGTACGTTTCTTTAATTCTGATTTATGCAATAACATTTTTAGTATATCACATTTTCTTTAATTAGACAAAAATTTATCCCTTAAAAAATTCAAGTCATCTTTTAGGTCGTCTTTCATTTCTTTAATTGTAGACTTTAGCTCCTCATCTCTTTTACCGAGTTCAGACTTCAAATCCTTTAAACTTTCTTTTATCTCCTTATCTCTTTCGTCAGAATCTTCTTTTAATTTTGAGATCTCTTTATACATTTCTTTTCTAACATTCTCAATAGTTCTTATAATAAACTTATGATATGTGAAAATTCCTGCTGTAAAAGTTGCTATTACAGAAAATAATGTTGCAAGAACTGTAACTATCAAATCTAAGTCTTGTAGCACTATACATCACCATGTGTTTTTTCAAATATAGCTTCGTAGAGTTCATCATCTACTTTACTATCTGTTCTTTTTACAAGTTCCCCCAGTAATATAATTACTATTTTTTCAACTGCTACAGTTCCAAACCATTTGCATATAAAGTACTTTAAGAATGATATAACAACGTTCATTTAATCACTCTCCATAATATAGTTTAGCTTCTCTTTTTCTTCTACTTGTAAGTCCTGCAAGAACCTTACCTCCAGCTTTATTCCATCTTATAAATTGTTCTCTAATTTCATTATATGGTGCATTAGCATTTATCTTTTTAGCTAGTGTTGAGTTCTTGAAAGCTTGAGTTCCTACATTGAATGCAAAACTTACAAGGGCGTCAAACTGGTGTTGTAATAGAGGGTGCTTAATAGTTTCATTAACTGCTTTTTCAAATCTACATAAGTCCGATTTTAAAAGTTGTCTTGACTGCTCTTTTGTTATTTTCATATCTGGAGTTACGCCACCAGTGTGACCGACTCCTATTGTCCATACCCCGGCTTGACATCTATAAGCATGCAGAACTTCTCCTTCTTCTTTAACGATAAACTCAATTCCTTTATCCGATGTTTTCATTGTTATTCCCTCCTTTTGTAAGCGCTTCCGCAATAAAACAAACTGTTAAGCACAATGTTATAAACAGTGTAGTTTTTGGAAAACAACATAAAATGATTAAAAAAATTAAATCTGCTATTAAAATTGTTAATATCTCTTTCATTTAACTTTCTCCTACATAATTTTTTTCAAGTCAATCAATGCTCTTTCATACATCTTTTGATTTCCGTTTACATTAAAGTGAACTCCGTCAGTTGATAGAGAGGTATCAAATGTGATACCATCTCCTGTTGAAGTTGCTATATCCATTCTTATAGTATCCCAGCCATTTTCAAGAATGAAGTCCCTCATTTGTAATATGTATTCTGAATCTGCTCTAGCCAATGGTGGAACTATGATTATAGGTATCCCTCCAAATTCCTTTATCTTATTATATATTTCTACTATCTGAGTTTTCCAAGAAGTAACTCCACCTGTACTTCTTTGATTAGTACCTATCATCACAAAATAATACTTAATGTAATTACAATAATATTCAATGTTATCAAGTACTTGTTTAACGTTATTGGTAGTTCCATTACCAATTCCACAACATAGAGCATTACCATTAAAATAGCTGTCTCTTAAAAGAGAACACCAACGTTTTGATATATCTGTAGTTCCCATTGATAATCCTTCAGTTATACTATCGCCAATAAAAATAGCTTTAGTTCCTTGATTAAGTGCAGTTAAGAATCTAATATTTGATAATTCAATTTTTCCATCACCTATTTCAATACCTATTCCACCATGCAATCTTAGTCTTGGGACTTTATGCTCAAATTGTTCTCCGCTTTTTAAATTATAAATATTTATACACATAAAAAGTCCTGTTCTATAAAAATCAACCATATATGTATCAATAGTATTAAAATTTATTCCTGATATATCAACTAATTTTTCATATTTCCAATCATTCAATTTAGCTGTTAGACCTACTTCTTTTTTACTAAAATCAACAACGAAAGTTCCATCAGTAAATTCTCCATCTTCATTTTTAAGAATTAATTTAGATTCAATAACAGATAGTTTAAATTTCAATTTTATTTTCCATTCGTCTATAGCTTGATAAGGTTTATAAAAAATTTTATTATTTTTTATCAATGTGTTACTTGTTGCTAAAATTTCTAAATTTTCATTAAACTCAACTGTTTTAATATCATCAATATTATAAACTTCTTCTAAATTTTTATTTGGTGTAGTAGAAATATTTCTAGCATTTGTTTTTCCTAATGTTTCATTTAGTTTTAATATTTTTTTATTAAGTTTTAATATTTCAGCTTCATTTTTTAAAGGATATATTTCTATACATTCTATGTTGAACATGCATGTATATTTACCTATATTTGTCATATCTAATATATCTTCAACATCATAGATTGTTTCAGTATCTATAAATTTACAAGTATATTTCTCTCCTTTGCTTCCAATACTGTGGTTTCCTGCAGTATTATTTTGTATTATCTGAATAGCAATGAAAGATGTTTCTTTTAATAAAAATAAATCATTCTCTGAATTTAACTCTATAACCTCTTTTATTTTTTTAGAATTAAAATTTGATAGTGTATATATTCTGATTTTATCAGTTCCTTTATAGCTGTTAGTAATTCTATAAACACCTGGATACAATATTTTATCATACATTATTATAGCTTTTTTAAAAGAAGCAAATGACTCGAATTTTTTTATAATACTTTTATAGTTATTTAAATTTGAGTATCCTGTTAATAAAAACTTTTCTCTTTCTGAAAAATCATTTATACTAAAAGGTCTTGCATAA
>CATORG010000061.1:0-51591 GCA_951804985.1 Dryomyza anilis | reverse complement strand
ACCATTCTCCTGAAACTATGTTAAATTTTGCTGAAGAAAAACAAAAAATAAAAGCTGAATTGGAACAATCTTTAAATAGATATAATGTTAATATTGCTAAATTCAGAGATGAACTTAATAGAATAAAAGAAGGAATGGGACAAGATAAATTTGATGCTTCTATTCTTAAAAAAGAGTTCAAAAGTAATATTGAAAGAGCTATTGAATGTAAATATGAAATCAAACAACTTGATAGAAAATTAGATTCATATAACAGAAATTTAGATAAAGATAAATTACTTCAAAGTGCTATGAATGTATATTCAAAAGGGGAATATAACAGAGTATATAATAACTATAAGAATATTAAAAATGAACTTGGAAGACTTGAACCAAAAGTTCGTTATAAGACTGGACAATCAGTTGAAGAAAATGAAAAAATGAAAAAACAATATGAAAGTTTAAAAGAAAAATTAGTAAAAGCTGAAGAGGAAGTAAAAGCTTTTGAAAGAAAATATAGTGGTAAAAATTCTCAAATAAAAGTACAGCATATAGCAGACAATATGGAAAAGAAATATAGAGAACTTATTAGTAAAGCTCTTGTAGATAAAAAACTTTTATCAGTTGAATTAGCTCTTGTTCACAAGCGTGTAATCAACACTCCTGTTAATAAATCTGAAGTCAAAAATATTCTTAATAACTATCAAACTGATATTAATTTTGCTAAAGCAAATTTGGATAAAAAAGAAGCTCTTTCTACTTCAATTAAAAAATTATTAAGTGAAGAACATCTAACAGATACTTCTTTTAATAAAATGAGTGGTGGAAGATATTTTATTGTTCTAAAGGAATATTCTAAACTGGCAAATGAGTATAATGATTTAAATGAAAAATTTAAAAATTTGAAATTTTATGAAGTTGAAAAAAAAGTTAGTATTAATAATCAAAGAAAAGAAATTAAATCAAAACTTGATACTCTTGAAAGTGAATACAAGGGAATAATTGCTTTAAAAAATTCTCCAGAATATGAAAAAGTGTACAATTCAATTAAATCTGATAGAGAAAAAATTGTTGCAGGAATAAATTCTGAAGTGAAAGAATTTAAAAGTAATTTATTTGAAAATAAAGAAAAAAAATCTATTGCTTCTGATATTGAAAGAGACATTTCATATGTACAAAAAGACACTTCAAAAGCTAAGGATTATGAACCTCAACCTGAATTTTATAACTTTGATAATGAAGAACCTCAAGGTGGCGGTGGTGGAGGATTTAAAATCCTTGATGAAGATGAAGAAAGATGGAAAAAGAAACAAACAAATGTTTTTGAAAGAGGATTTTCTCTGTAGTTTTTAGAATCTCTTTAAGAGAAAAAAGAAAACGAGAGCTGGAAAAATAATTACAGCTCTTAAGAATTTTAGTGGAGCAAACTGACTATGACTGAAATGGCTAAAACTTCTCAAAAAGTTAAAAAATTAGATAAAAAAATTAAAAAATTAACTAAAGAAATTGATAATTTAGAAGAAAAAAATAGAAAAAAACAAAGGGCTGAAAAAATAAAACAAGTAAAAGCCAATAAAATTAAAAGGAAAAAAAGAGCAGTACATCTTTTTATTCTAGGAAACCTTTTTAAAAGTGCTGATATGGACCATCTTGATGAAGAAACTCTTATTGGATATTGTTTAAGTTTTCAAAAAATTAATCCTTTAAAAATAGACCAATATAAAATTATTGGAAAACAAATTTCAGCTGAAAAGCAGATTGAAAGAGATAAAAAAAGGGAAGAATTTAAAAATAATTTTAGAGAAAATACAGGTGAGACAAGAAGTTTTACTAATAAAGAATATAGTAGAATGATAAAACTTGGGGCTATTTTTGAAATGACAAACATATATAATATTGAATTAGAAATATTAACTGGTTTTATTTTAGATTTTAAAAATAAAAGTGCTGTAGAAGAAAATAATTTTCATATTGATGGAAAAATATTTAAATTTGAAAGAGATAAAAAGAGAAAATTAAAAAAAGAGAATTAATATTAGTGAGCAAGAAGGGAAGAAAGATATGTTTTATATTACCGGTGATACCCATAGAGATTTTAAAAGAATAAAATTATTCTGCAAAGAAAATAATACAACAAAAGAAGATGTAATTATTATTCTTGGAGATGTAGGGGTTAATTTTTTTGGTGGGATAAAAGATTGGTCTGTAAAACATTCTCTTAATAAACTTCCTATTACTCTGTTTTGTATTCACGGAAATCACGAACAGCGACCTTTTGCCATAAGAACTTATCAAGAGGTAGAAAAATTTGGAGCAAAAGTCTATATGGAAAAAGAATTTGATAATTTGATTTTTGCTAAAGACGGAGAAATTTATAATTTTAATGGTTTTAAATGTATTGCAGCAGGTGGTGCATACAGTACAGATAAATATTATAGATTGGCAAATAACTGGCAGTGGTTCGCTAATGAACAGCCAAATCAAAGAATAAAAGATTATGTAAAAAATCAATTAGAAAAAAGTAATTGGAAAGTAGATTATGTTTTTAGTCATACTTGTCCTTTTAATTACAGACCAAAAGAAACTTTTAGTAAAATATTGGATTTTGACAAAATAGATACTTCTACTGAAGAATGGCTGCAAAGAATAGAAAGCAGATTAGAATATAAAAAATGGTTCTGCGGGCATTTCCATATTGAAAAGTTAGATGGAAAAATAAGATTTTTATTTAATGATATTATAGAGCTAAATAAAAAAGAGGAAACTTTAGAATTATCTTTTATAGCAGATGTAAATAAAAGAAAGGAAACTTTTTTTGAGCTATGGGAAAAAGAAGTTGCTCCATATATTTCAAAGGAAAAATATGAATTTTTTCATGGTAATGATGTTTATTTAAAAAATTTTACAGAGAAAGATGATGAAATCTTAAATACTTTTTTTACAAAATATCATAATCTTTTTAAATATGGAAAATTGAAAGAAAAGTATAAAATAAAGTATTCTGAAGAAAAGGAAATCTTGGTAAAACATATATTTGATTTTTAATAAATATATAATGGAGAGATTAACTATGATTAAATTGGAAATATATGATAATTTGAAACCTGCTCTTTCTTTTTATGGAGGAAATGCAGGAACTAAAAAAGCTTTTTATAAAAGTGATGGGACTAAATGGTTTTTAAAATTTCCCAAAATTACAAAAAATTTTGAAAATGTAGATATTTCTTATACAACAGGAGTTTTATCAGAGTATATTGGTTCACAAATATATAAATCAATGGGAATACCTGTCCATGAAACAGAATTAGGGATATACAATGATATTTTAGTTACTGCTTGTAAAGATTTTAAGCTGAATAACAGCTTCTATGAAATGAAAAATGTCTTTAATGAAAACTTAGGAAAATATGAAAAAAGCAGAGAAGATTTAATAGGAAATACAGAATCTTCCTATTATATTGAACTAAAAGAATTAATTTATGTTTTTGAACATAATGAAAATTTAAAAAATATTAAAGAAATTAAAGAAAGATTTTGGGATATGTTTATAGTAGACTGTTTCATCAATAACAATGACAGGCATAATGGAAATTGGGGAATTTTTGTTTTGGAAAGTGAAAATAAAATTTCTTTAGCTCCAGTATATGATAATGGAAATTCTCTTTTTCCAAAACATAGTGAAGAGAAAATGATGAAAACTCTTGAAAATTTAAAACAAATCCTGATGAATGGAAGAACTCCATATATTTATAAGGAAAAAATGGTAGATTCTGTAAAAGTTATAAGAAATCTGTCATTAAGAGGTAATAATCTTAATTTTGAAGATACTGAAGAGGACAAATTTTTAAAAGAAATATCAGATTCCCTTCAGAAAGCCATATTAAGAAATATTCCTAAAATTGATATGGAGAAAATTAATAAAATAATAGATGAAATTCCTGAAGAATACAATGGGATTAAAATTATGAGTTTTCTTATGAAAAACTTTTATAAAACTTTTTTAAATGAAAGATACAGGAAAGTTCTTTTGCCGGCATTAGAAAAAGTAGTAAAGATAGAAAAAAATAAGAATTTAAAAAGAAATAATTGGGAAATAGCAATAGGTTTAAATAAAGTTGACAGGTTAAATCCTTCACTGTATTTAAGAGAACTTGCAGCTCAACATATAGATGGTAAAATTTCTTTTAAAGAAATAGAAGAAAACTTATTTAAATATTATGAAAATAAAGATTTAAAGAATAAAGAGGAAAGAAATACTAGAGAATGTGATATTGTTTCTGTAAGGATTGTAGAACTTTTAGAAGATGATAGTTTTATTTTTAATCCTGCCTATTTAAAAACTATTCATAAACATTTATTTCAAAGAGTTTTTAAAAATTCTATAAAAGACTATGCAGGAGTTTTTAAAGATTACAATATTAGCAAAGAAGAAGATATTTTAAATGGTAAAAGTATAGTATATGGAGATTATCAAAATTTAATGGAATATTTAAAATATGATTTTGATGAAGAAGAAAAAAATGATTATAATAAATTATCTTTTGAAGAGCAAATAGAAAAAATTTCAAGGTTTACTTCAGCAATTTGGCAGGTTCACCCATTTGTTGAAGGAAATACAAGAACAACAGCTATATTTATGATAAAATATTTAAAAAATAAAGGATATAATCTTAACGAAAGCATATTTATAGAAAACTCCTTATATTTTAGAAATGCTCTTGTAATTTCAAATTTTACAGATATGTGTTTAAAGATTTCTCCTAATTTTAAGGAATTAGAATCTTTTTTTTCTAAGTTGATTAAGATATAGTTTTATAGTAAAAAAAGTTTAATAGAAAAGTTAAATGTTGTAAACATTGAGTTTATCTTAATAAAAAAATTGACAAATGAGGAGGATTTAAATGAAACTGGCAGAAGCATTAAATATTAGAGCTGATTTAAAGAAAAGAATACTTCAATTAAAAGAAAGACTTTTAAGAAATTCTAAAGTTCAAGAAGGGGAAGAGCCATCTGAAAATCCTGAAAATCTATTATTAGAATTAAATTCTAGTTTATCGGAGCTTGAAGTTCTTATAAAAAAAATAAATAGAACAAACTGTAAAACTTTTTATGGAGATAAAACTATTACAGACTTAATTGCAGAAAGAGATGTCTTAGCATTAAATCTTTCTGTAAAGAGAGAGTTTTTAAGAGAAGCCAGTGAAAAAATAAACAGATATTCAAATACTGAAGTAAAAATTTTGAGTACAGTAAATATTAGTGAAAAGCAAAAGGAAATAGATAAACTTTCAAAAGCTTTAAGAGAAACTGATATGAAAATTCAGGAATTAAACTGGACAACAGAATTAGAAAATTAATAAAAAAGGTATTTATCAGGGTGAATGTTATCTCCGGTCAGTGGAGAATGGAACTGACAAAAAAATCTAATAGAAAAAGAGGTTTAACGGAGTAACCTAAACTTTAAAGTTATACTCAGTATTGTTACATGAGTACAATGTATTTTTTAGAATTTTTTACCAGACATTAACTGATAAATGGGTGGGATAGGGGAATTTATAAGAGGAAATTATGAGAAAGATAGATGATATAAAACTAGGAAGATTTTTAAGTCTTGTTCTTAGACATAAACCTGAAACCATAGGAATAACTTTAGATAAAAACGGCTGGGCTGATGTAAAAGAACTGATAGAAAAAGTAAAACTTTCTGAAAGATATATTGATATAGAAATACTGGAAAGAATAGTCAGAGAAAATAATAAAAAAAGATATAGTTTTAATAAAGATAAATCCAAAATAAGAGCCAATCAAGGACATTCTATTAAAGTTGAATTAAATCTTAAAGAAATGATTCCACCAGAAATTTTGTATCATGGAACTGCCACTAAGTTTTTAGAAAGTATCAGAGAAAAAGGAATTTTAAAAAGAAATAGGCAGTATGTCCATTTATCTTCAGATATTGAAACTGCCAAAAATGTTGGACAAAGGCACGGAGAAGTAATTATTCTTCCAATAGATATAACTGGACTTAAGAAAATAGGACATAAATTTTATATTTCAGAAAATAAAGTTTGGTTATGTGATGATATTCCAAGCAAATATATTTTATGGAATAAAATCATTAGATAAAAAGGAGTTCAATTATATTAAAAATATATCATTACAAAAAAATTGAGAGAAAATATTTTCCCGGTATTATTAATAATGTAGACTATTTTCTTACAACAGTTGCTCTTTTAGAATAAATGTTGTAATTTTATTTTTCTTGAAGAGAAAGCTCTTGAATATTCCCAAACAAGAAAAGATTAATAATTTTTTGTATAATACAAAATAATTTAAATGCTTGTATGGTTTGAAGATTTTTATAATCTTTAAATTCATATAGGCTTTTTTTATTCTGTTTGAGCTTAGAATCATTTTTTTCTAAGTTAATTAAGATATAGTTTTATAATAAGAAAATATTTTAATAATATATAATTTTATAGGACGATTAATTTTAATAAAAAAATGATTGAAAAATTATATTCACAATCACTGATTATATACAACTTGAAGCCCTGTAGACTGTTCATGTTTCTGTTCTGCTTTCTGAAACCGGGATAACAAGAACCCAATCTATATTATTAAGTGTACTGCACTCTCTGTCTTATCTAAAATTTGGTACAGTACAATTTATTTTGTTTCCCTTTTATCAGCCAATTCTTTTTGAGAAATATTTTGTTTTATTTTTTCTCCTATAACTTTTTTCATTAGCTGTAATTCAGGTTGAAATTCTTCCCATTCTTTTTTAAATTCTTCATTTTCTAATTGTTTATTTAATAATTTTTCTAAATCGTCCATTTTAGTTTCTCCTCTCAAAATCTTTTTTGTTTCAATATTTTCTAATCTCCTGAACGATTGTTGCAAATTTTTTCAAGAGTTTCTATAAAGCATACCCTAAAAAATCCATTATTTATGTCACATACATTTTTTATTTTTTCTTATAATAAGTTACTGGTCCTTTTCCTATTTTTTCAACTAAATCTTTTTCTTGTAAAGTATTTAATACTTTTCTTATTGTTCTTTCACTTAATGATAATTTATTTTGTATTTCTTTTCTTGTTGTCTTATCTGAAACTAGATTAAATACTTTTTCTTCTGTTTCAGACAAATTATTTAATCTGGCACTATCCGGCACTAATCCGGCATTATCCGGCATTAATCCGGCACTATCCGGTATAGAATTAGCTCTATAAAAGGTTAATACCACCGAATCTCCTGTTTCTTTTATCTCAGGAGTTTTTAAGTTAGCATTTTTACAAAGATTTATCATTCTATTTATACCACTGCCCCATTTTTCAATGAAGTTAAATTCTTTAAAAATTCTTGCTAAAACTCTATTTCTTATTTCTGACCTACCAGAATAAATCTGTTCAATGGTTAAAGTGCTTGGAAGTCCTCCGGGAGATACTATTTCAACTATATCATCATAAATCCCTATTTTAATATCTCTCCCTTGATTTGAATAATCTCTATGAACAATGGCATTTATAATCCCTTCTCTTAAAGCAAGTGTAGGAATTTCTAAAATATCTTTTCTTTGAAATTTTTCAAATTCACTGCTTAAATTTAAATGATTTTCTAAAAACATTTGTATATTTTCAATTTTTTCAAAAATATTTCCTGTAAATTCTTTTTTATCCAAGAATATATCCATTGTTTTACCTTTAAATCTGGCACAATTTATATTAGTATTCTCATACATTCCTAAAATAATACCTAGTCCTCTTGTCACTTTTAAATCTTTTCCTTCTTTTTTTATAAGCCCCAAATTTAAAAGTTTTTCTTCTGAAAAATCTTTTTTGTTTTCTTTAAAGTTTTTCTTTAATGTTTTCAAATCTAAATTCTTATAGTCTAAATCCCAATCTATTTCTTCATCAAAAGTTATATTTCTTCTCTGTCTTTCAAGTTCTAAAATATTTTCATAACCTGCTTTTCTGTTACTTGCTCCAACTCTTATATATACCCCATTTTCTCTACCCATACTTTTTATATAATATGGTTTTAAATTTCCGGGAAATATTTCCACTACAAGAATTGTTTTATCTTCTTTATTTTCTGTGTAAATGTTTGTATTTATATTTGGATAACAAGAATCATAAATTATAGTATTTAAATCATCTATAGTTTTAAAAATATCTAATTTTTCATCTATTCCTATTATTTGTCTGTCATCAGTAATTCCTATAAATATTTTTCCTCCTGCTCCATTAGCAAAAGCAACGGCTGTCTGAGAAATTTTTTTAGAATTAGGGATAATTTCTTTAAATTCTACTGTTTTATTTTCTCCAACTTTTATAATATCTTTTATATCCAAAATAATCACCTGCATTTTAAATTTAAACTATTAGAATAAATTATTAATTTTTATATAATTATATCACATTTATATGGAATTTTTTTACTTTTATTGAAGAAAAGAAATCCAAAGATATTTTTTATAATATTAAAAAAATGTAAATTTTCACATTAGGTTATTCATTGAAATTTATATTTTATAAGTAAAATACATTATAAACCTTTTATTTTAAATATTTTTCTTTTAAAAATTATTTTTTATAATCTATAATTTAATATTATAATATGTTTTAAAATATTAAATATAGTTTTATATATTTAATATTTATATTTAATATCTTAAAATTTTTTATTTTTTTATTTTATTATAATTTATTTTAAAAATTAAAAAAATCTTTTAATTCTTTCTCTAAAATATTTTTTTCTTCATCTTTTAAAGTTTTATTAATAAATATTTTACTTTTTATTCTAAGTATTAAATCTGCTTTTTCTTCTTGAGATAAAGAGTTAATGTATTCTCTAAATGGCTGCTTTAAAGATGGCACACTTTTAAAAAGTTTTAAATGCTGCTTTTTATATTTCACTTCTGTCTGAGATAGATAGAATATAAGCTTGTTTTTTATCTCATTATCTAAATCTTTTTTGGCTGTAAGATGGTTATAATAAATAAAAATATTATTTTTATATTTAAAATCTTGGTTTGTAAATTTTTCTCCACCAAACCAAATAGATTTTTTGTTAAATTTTTCTATCTTGTAAACCTCTGTCATTTCAGAATATCTATCATATCCATAAGAATAGTCTATATGCTCTTCCCTTGGGTTTATTGTAAATTTAACAATTTTTCCAAACTTTGGCAGCTTTGAAAAATCTGTTTCTTCATTTAAATATTTTATCGGATAGAATATTTTATCTTCAGGAAGCAGAGCATCTCTTTCTTCTGATTTTAATTTTTTCTTTAAAGCAAATAGATAGGAACGACAAAAACCTGTGTTTTCCATACACTGCTTCAAAGTAATCTTTCCATCTGTCCAATTATAAATTTCTTTTTTAAGGTCTATTTCTTTAGGAGGAAATAACAGTTTTCTAAGTTTATATACTGTTGCCTTGCTTAATTTTGTAAGTTTCATTGCTTCCTGTAAAGAAATTTTTCTCATATGAAAGTCTTCTAAAATCTCTTTCTGTTTCTCAGTAAGATTTTTATATGCACTTTTTCGCCCTCTTATTCTATTTATTTTTCTCTTTTTTCTTTCTATGAAATATTCTAGCAGAAAAGAAATAGTTTTCAGAGTATCTTCAGTCTTTCCTGCTGTATTTAAAAGGGGTTGTTCTAGGAATTGAAGAATAATACCATGAATTACTAAAAAATCAAAATTGCTTTTAATTTCTTCAAAATCTTCTCCAAGCTCATCTATACTTTTAAAGACTATAATATCTCCGGATTTTGCAACTTTAAAAAGCTCTTCTTTTGCAGCATAAATATTCTTTTCAGAAATCCCAAATTCTTTTAATTGCTGCATATTTTCTTTGTTATATAAATATCCATAAATCATGCTATCACCTCCACCCTTCTTAAATATATTGTAGTCTATTATTCTTTAAAAATCAAAAATAAAAATAATAACAGACTAAAAAATATAATAAAAAACTGCACCGTATCTTAAATATTTGAGATTTTTAGTGCAGTTAAATATCAAAAGATTAATAAAAATATCCCTGCTATAATTAAAAACATTCCTATAACCATTTTTAGAGTTATCGCTTTTTTTAAATAAGAAATGAGAAAATCATTGTTAATACTAAGCTAAATTTATCTATTATTATAACTTTTATTACCTCTCCACTTTGAAGTGCTTTATAATAACACAGCCATGAAAGACCTGTGCATATTCCTTAAGTAACTAAAAATATCCAATTTTTTTGATTAATACTGTTTAATGTGTTTGCTCTCCTGTTAAAAATACTATTACCCATGCTAAAATAAGAACTACAGATGTTCTTATTGCCGTTGCAACATTAGAATTAACATTTTATATTCCTATTTTTGCAAAAATTGAAGTCAAAGCAGCAAAAATTGCAGAAAATACAGCTAAAATAAACTACATAATCCCACTCCTAATAAAACTATTTTTTTATACTATAGCTGAATTAAGTTAAAATTTCATTAAAAAGAGTGAGATTTTAATTTCCTAAAAAACATTTCAGCACTTGCATTTTTTCATATTTCTTAAGCATTTCATTAAAAATATCAATATTAAGAAGATTGAAATTTAAGCAGTTAGGTAAAAACTCTTCTTCATTATAGACACCGTATAATTTTCCTATTTCCTCTATTTTCATTCCGCCATGTATTTTGCAGAGATTTAAGATTTGGCAGTTTTCAGGTAGAAAATCAGGTATTTGAGGATTCTTATTTAAAACTATTAATTTATTTGAATTTGATATAAATTCCCTAGATTTTTTCTCTTTAATATCAAGAATATTATCATCATAGCTTAAGTATTCATCTACAAATGTAAGTTCATTAGTATCTAAATTCATTATATATTTAAAAATTGAATTTTCAAGAACTCCACACTCTCTTGTCTGGTCAAAGAATATAAGTTCTGCAATATTTAACATAGTTTCTCCCTTATAATTAGAAAATTATTACTTTAAATTAAATTTTTCTTTATATTTTTCAAAATCTTCTTTTCTTATTTCAAAAGATAAACTTCTAATTTCAAATAATGAATTTCTGTTTGGTAATTCAAATAAAATAAATGTAGCCTCTTCAGGTTCATCAATTAATTCTCTTTTCTCAGTAGTTTTTTTAAGTTTTGTATTTATATCTTCTATTGTTAATTTTTTAATATAATAAAGTTTTTCAAAATCCTTACTATTTTTAAATTCCACTTCTCCATAGAACATTGAATCTTCAGTCTTATAATACACCCAAAAACATTTATGTTTTTTTATATAAGCTAATTTTTCTTCTGAAAAAAATAAATCTTTAATAGTCATAATTGTTCCCCCATTTTTATATAAATTACTATATCTTTACAAATTCCTTAAAGTTTTCATGCTTTTATTTCTTTATTAAAGTATACAACAAAGTTGTATTTAAAGCACTTATTTTCATTTATAAATAATATTATTTTATAAAAATTCTCTATAAAAGGAAAAAATAGCAACAAAAAAATCCCAAAGTTCAATGCTTTGGGATTTTGAAAAAAACTTTATCTAATTACTTCATCAGAAATTTTTATTTCGCTTTCATAAATTTTTAATACTTTTGGTGTTCCATCAGCAGGAAATCTAAATATACTTTTTACTGCTGATTTTTTTGGTATGCTTATATCTCTAACTGGGTATAAGGCAAAAACTGAAAATCCATCTGTATCTATAAGTTGTAAAGATTTTTGTTCGTTAAGATTTGTAATTCTTATTAGTTGGTCTGTTTTATTTTTTAAAGCAACTGTTACTTTATATCCTTCTTCTTCATCTCTTGTTACTGATAAAACTTCAGCTTTTACATTTTTTTCAAACTGTTCTCTATCATAAATTATAAAAGCATCATCAATACTTGTCCCATCTTTTCTTCCTGTATCTATTCCTTCTTTTACACCCTTTAAAACATCTTTTCCAGTAGATACAACCCCTGATACTACTGATGATACAGCTTTTGTTACATTAGATTGTTCTTCTGCATATGACACCATACTCATTAATAATCCTAATATAAAAATTAATTTTTTCATTTTCTCCTCCTTTAACTATCCTAAGAATGATTTTTTACAGACACAGTTATATCAAAAAATTTCTGTAACACATTATTTTCTCTATAATAACTATCTATCTCAGGAAAAATAAGTTCTTCAAGATTTATTTTCTTATCTCCTTTTATTTTTTTAAATTTCTCATAATTTTCTGCAAATAATCTGTGTTTTCCCTCACTATTCTCTTTTAACTCAACCCAAAGATAAGTGTTATTTTCAAAAGGGACATTAGCTCCATATACTCCATCTTTATGATTTCTTTTAAATGGAACTTTTTCATTTTCATTAAAAACTAAATTTTCTTCAAGGATTTCTATATTTTCAAAACCCATAAGGTCAACATATGCAAGGTTTGTGATTACAGTAGCCTCAAGCATAAGACTTAAAGAGTTTCCAACCTCTTTTCCTAATGTTTCCATACCTTTTTCAAGTTCTTTTGAAAAATCTTCTGAATTTTCTGATATTACAATCTCTTCATTAGAAACTTCTTTAATAGTTATTTCGTCAGAATTTACAGTACCATTTATTGTTATTCTTTCTTTTTCATTGTATAGTGTACCATCGTGATTAAATCTTTGTTCTTCTATCGTCTGTCCATTTTTTATTTTGGCTTTCAGCTGTGGATTTCCGTTTTCATAATAAACTTCATAAACTCCATCTAAATCATTATTTTTAAATTCTTGTCTTATCCATACATTTCCATTTTTATAATAATCTTCTTTCAGACCATTAAGTTCTCCATCTTTATAATTTACTATTGTTTCCAAAGTACCATCTTCTAAATAAGATTTCCATTCGCCGTCCTGTAGACTATTTTTATAACTTCCTGAAAGTCTTATATTTTTATTTTCGTGATATTCTTTAAAATCTCCATTCATCTCTCCATTTACATAGTTTACTTCACCTTGAAGATTTCCATTTGGATAGTATGCTTTAAATTTTCCATCAAGAACTCCGTTTTTATAATTTGCTGATACTCTCAATTTTCCTGTATCATTATAAAACTGCTCTGTAAGTCCATCTCTTTCTCCGTTTTTAAAAGTACCACTATCAATAAGGATACCATCTTCTGTATACATTTGGAAAAGTCCATTTTGTTTTCCATCTTTCCAATGACCAATTTCTTTTATATTATTTTTATAATAAATAACATTTAAGCCGTCAAGCTCTCCATTTTTATAAGAATATATATCAAGGTAGTCTTCACTTGCTCTTTTAGTTCTTCCACTGAAAGGTTTTCTATCTTCATCACAAAGTTTTCCATTTACATTTTTTAATTGTTCTTCTTCAATAGCAGGAAGATATTTAAAAAATGAATATCTATTTTTATAAATACAACTTCCAATACCTATTCCAACTAATAAAATTATTCCTAGTATCACTTTTGCTCTCATAGGCTTCCTCCTCTAACTTTCATTAATTTTTTTATCATTCTCTTTTTTTTCTATTTTTGGAGTTAAATAATTTTTTAGGATTTCTTTATACCATAATTAAAAAGAAACCATAAAGCCAAAATTCCCATAGGAGTAAATAACATTCCAGTAATTATAAAAACCCAGTTTCCAGCTTTTTTACTATCTTCTATATAATATTGATAGGGATTTTTAGAATTATATTTAAGTTCAACATATTCTCCAACTTGAAAATCTGTTGGACTTACATTGTGTTCCACTTCTATTTCTTCTCCATTTGTTTTATAACTAAAAACAGGATAGTAGATATAACGACCCATTCTTCCTTTACTTCCCCTGCTCCACCTTTTTTCAAATCCTATAACTTTTGCCATAGTTGGCTCAGTACACTTTATTTTATGATAAAAAGGATAAATCAAAGTAAAAATTCCAACTATTGTAAAAATAAAACCAATGAAAAATATACATAAAAATTGTCCTCTAGTCATAAGTATCCCTTACCTTAAAAAATAAATCAGAACATAAAAAATGCTCATAACAAAACTGTTTCTTGAATTTTCAAAAAACAATTAATGTCATAAGCACCACCTCTTTGTTATCAAAATATAAAACTTTATAATTTATTTTTCAATTTTTTAAAATTTCTTATTTTAAATATTTTCTGATACAGTCATTTTCTTTTTTAACTTTTCATTAGTATAAGACATTATTTTAAATTTTTGATACAGATAAGAATCAAGAATTGGAAAAACTACTCCAATAAATATAAGAATTAAAATCATAACTAAAAATTCTCCGTATATTGGAGCAAAAAGAATTCCAATACTAAAAGCTGTAGCAAAACATAAAATAAAAACAGCTCCCATCATACTTGCAATATACATAAAAAGATATTTGAGTTTATAATTTTTATCTCTGTACCAATATACTAGATAAATTATTATGCTGAAAATTCTTAAAAGCTGATAAATTTCTGTATTAGATATAAATGTTATAAACATTCCCAAAATACCGACTATAAGACCTATTCGCAAAATAAATTTATCAAAACGAGGTGTTATCTTTTTCAGTTCTTTTTCCATAGTCTTTCCCTCCAATTACAGCAATTTTTTTCAAGTTTTTTGATAAAAACATATAATCTTAAAATAATTAAAAACTTTATAATTTATTTAACTTAGTCGTCATTAAAGCATAATTAATATCTTCTAATTTTTTCATTTTTATCTAACCCCCTCATCAATATATTTTTCCCAAAATAATTGTCCTTTTATCTTTTGGTTTTTATAATCTTTCAATGTTTCCCTTTTAAAACTAATATCAATATCAGTATATCTCATATTAAATCCAATATGTTTATAAAACACATTAACTAAAGTAATTTTTTCTTTTTCAGATATTTTTCCTTTATTTTTAATTTTATTTAATATTATCTTAATATCTTCTCTATTTCTAAATGGTGGATATACTTGATAAGCCACTAAGTTATAGTTTTCAAAGAATGAGTTATCTCGTATATATATCTGTAAGTAAGTTCTTAAATTAATATCATCTTGTAAAAATCTCGCAAATTGATAAGCCTTTCTTTTCATTTCTTCTTTGTTAATATCTTCTAACTTATCTACAAATAGATTAACTACTGTATAGTCTGCTCTCCCTTTTTCTTCAAAAGGAACTTTTTTCCACATTTTTTTTAACATTCCATAATAACCTTTTTTAGCAGGATAAAAATTATTATTAAGGACACTTTTAGGTCCAAAAATCTCTTTCATTTTATCCACAATAGGTTTATCTACCTGTAATTTTAAAAATAACCCTTCATAAGTTTCAAGATATTCTGAACCATCACTGCCACCCTCAAGTGCCAGTTCCAATCCAAAAGGATAACCCATTTTTTCCAATCTATCGCTGTATAATATCCCTCTGTATCTTATGTTTGTACTTAAATCAACTTTATAATCCAATCCTTGAATAAAATAAAATTTATCCTGTGGAAATTTATTTTCAAATGTTCTTATTACTGTACTGTTTTTATCTGCAAAAGTTATTATAGAAAAAAATAATAACATAAATACAGTTAAAAATTTTTTCATAAGCAGCCTCCAAATATGCTTTTTATAAGTATACTTCACTATTTTTAAGAATTTAAGTTAGCAATTCTGTCCTATTTATATAATTATCTATTTCAAAGCCTCTGTTTTTACTTCATAAGCAAGTTTTTTCTGTGTCTGACATATTTTTGCAGTAATAAAGCAATAAAAAACTTTCAATATAATTGTAATTGCTCCTATTTTCATAAAAATAATATCTCTGTCTTCTGATGAAAAATATCCAGAATCATCAAATCCTAGAATAAATAGGGCAGCAAACCATATTACTGCTAACAATGCAAGAAATGATACTCCTGTTAAAACAGTTCTTAGGATAAATTTTTTCATATATATTCCTCTGAATTTTTTATCATTGTAAAAATATATAACAAGACCTAAGAAATAAAAGACAAGCATTATAGGAACGATATTTAACATAAATAAACTCCACAGAAGTATAAAAGGCTCTATTTTCCAGTCCTTTGTATTTTCCCATATTTTTCCATAAAAATTATTCATAATCTATATCTCCTTATCATTCTCATAAACAATATTGCCGCTTCTGTCAAAAAACTTTTCAATCTCTTTGTTTTTATCTTTTTTCATTTCATAATATCTGCTGCTGTCTGCTCTGTTTTCTATGTAATATAATATTTCTCCATACATATCTCTGCCCTTATAAATTGTTTTTGACAGAAGAACACCGCTGTCATAATATTGTTCTGATACAAGGTTTTTGGATTTTTCATCATAATATTGAGTAATTTTCAGTTGTCCGTTTTCATAATATTCTTTTCCTACAGATTGCTTTTCCTTATTTTTATAATAAGTTATATTTTTTAAATTTTTATTATCATAATATCTTCTAAATTCTTCATTTTCAAGTTTTCCTTCTCTAATAACTTTTGAAATAAGCTGTCCGTTAGAATTGTATTCCTCTTTACAATATTCTAAAATTTCTCTGTTTTCATCAGCAGAATATGAGAAAATTTCTTTTTTCTCAAGATTTCCATTAATATAATAATCTGATTTCATCTTTTTATTTTTTTCAAAAGAATAATCTGTTACACTTTCAGGATTTCCATTTTTATAATAAGTTTTATGTACTCCCACAGGAATATCTTCTCTATATTCTTTTTCAGAATAAAGTTTATCAGAATTATAAAAATATACTTTTTGAACTCCGTCAAATTTTCCATTTCTATAGTTATAATCCAAAAGAATATTGCCATCAGGAGAATATGCTTTATATTCTCCATCTCTGCTCTCAAGTTCTTTTTTATCTTCTGAATTTATAATTTTTCCTTCTTCGTCATAATCTTCCCTAGTATCCTCTTTTTGTATATATTCAAGAACACCATTTCTTCTGTAATATTCTCCTATTCCATTATGCCATTTACTTTTTAAAACTCCATCAGGATAATATTCATACTTAGAAATCTTTTTTTCTTCTTCATTCTTTTTTATCTCCTGCTTTTTAACAATATATGTTTCAAAAAAAGGCAACAATACTATAAAATCTTTTGCAGTAAAAAGTATTCCCAAAATAATTACTATAATTTTCCATTTTCTGCTGTTTTTTCTATTCTTTTCCATAAAGCAGTTCTCCTATTTTTTATGTTCTTCTTTTAAATCTCCGTTTATTGAATAATTTCTTTCTACTTCACTTAATATATCAGTGTAATTTCCATTCCATTCTACTATATTTTCTTTTCTTACTTTTCCATTTTTGTAATAGATAATATGAGTTTCTTTTTCTTGTCCTGCAATACCGTTCTCATTTGCAATTACTGTTTCATAACAAAGATTTTCCTTTTTATCATAATGTTTTTCATCTCTTTTTTGACTGTCAAGAATAAGAAAATATTCTAAGTTTCCATTTTCATTATATCTTTTTAACTCATAGATAATTTCAGCAGAATCATTAAGTTTTTTGTTTATAGTTTCCTTTTCACTATAATATATCTCTCCGTTTTTATGATAGCTTGTCTTCTCAAATATTGTATATTCTTTAGTATCCTTAAAATTTTCAATATAAACAGGCTGTCCCTTTGGAGTATATCTTTTTACAATCTTTATATCCCTCTCAATCTTTCCTTTATATTCGTCCCAAGATTCAAGAAAAGAATATTTGATTTTAATTTTATAAGGTTCAGGATAAGCTTCCTGCTCAAAAACCAAAACCCCCTCTTTTGTATAATATTTTTCCATTTTTATATTTTTATCTGTAAAATATTTTTCGTATGCAGTTTTTCCGTTGGGATAAAGTATTTTGTAAGGTTTATCTCCTTCTGTCATTTCATAATATTTTTTATAATTTTCTAAATCTGATTTTATGGTTTCGTTGTTTATTTCTATTTCTTCTGAAATTACTTTTCCGCTTTCGTCATAATATCTTCTTTCGTAGTGTCTTTTACCTTCTTTATCCCAAAAAACTATATTTTCATATTTTTTATTTCCATTTGGAAAATATTCTCTTGTGCTATTTTCATCTTCTTTTTTTACAATATTATCTTCACTGCATGAATATATCTCTTCTGTATTTTTTCCGTTTTCATTATATTTGTAAATATCCTCATACACCAAAATTCCATAATTCCATTTTCTTGAAAAGCTGAACTCATCTGTGCTATTTTTTTCTGTCAATTCTGTTCTATCATATTCTTTAAGATATAATCCTGTACTTTCCTTAAAAATATCATCTTTTGTATCTTGCTTAAATATAGTTCCATTTATATTATGACATACTTTTGTTCTTCCCTCAGGAGTATAAATCTCTTCAGAATCCTCATTTTTAACATAAACTAATCTTGCACTTCCATCTTTATAAAATTTTCTTTCACATAAAGTGCCATCTTCAAAAAATTTTTCTTCCAAAAACAGCTCACTGTCAGCATATCTTTTTATAGATTTCAAAGCTCCACTTTCATAATATTGCCTTTCCTGAACTATTACTCCATCTTTGTAATCTTCTTCTAATGCTACTTTTCCTGTTTTATTACTTGTATATTCAATGTAACCTGAATATAATTTTTCTGTATCTTTTATATAATATTTTCCATCTTTTAAAACTGTTTCTACTAAATCATAATCTTTTTTTTCTTCAGCAAAGCCAAAGGAAAAAAACAAAAGCATTGCTAAAACTATTTTTTTTAACATAGTACTCCTTTTACTGCTCTCTTTCTTGTTTGTTTTGATTTTTATAAGATTTTATTTTAAACAGCTGATAAAAATAAGACTCTACAAATGAAAGTATAACTCCTACTGTATATGCTAAAAAATTAATACTGGCAGGGTTGTCATGACCATATGGAAGACTAAGGGCTAATACAAAAATAACTGCATAACGACAGACTTTTGCTAAAATACCTGCGAGTATCCAATACCAAAGTTTATAATCTTTATCCTTATACCAATACCAGAATATTCCTCCATGAACAACCAATGCAATCATTTTACTAAATTCCTTTTCATCATAGCCCATTGCAGCCATTAATGCATTGGAAGCAATTAAAATCAAATAACACCATAATACATAATAATCAAGATATCTATTTTCTTCTGTCATAACAAAATTCTCCTTTAATTTTATTTTTCTTGATTGCATCTTTCCAAAATTTGATTTAACATATCAATTTCTTCTTGAAGTACACCTTTTTTATCAAAATAATATGGAATATGCATTTTCCATGTATACATATATTTCCAACGCTCTTCACTAAATTTTTGCATTATAGTTTTATTAGCAAAAATCTTCCACACCATGCAATCACATGATTTCCTATACATCTCTTCTATTCTTAAATTTCCCATATTATCATATATTCTCAAAGGAGATGTTACTTTTCCATTTTCATCAAAAGTCATTTTTATAAAAATTGTTCCATCAGGATAATAAATTACTTTTTCTCCTTGTAAATAATCTATTGTTGAAATAAGTATTCAATTTTCAGCATAAGTTTTTTCAATCAGTTTTTCATTTTTTGCATATGTGATTTTCCTTATACAAATATTCTCTTTGTTGAAATATCTGCTTATCCCGTCTTTCTTTCCATGTTTGTAATTTATTTTAGCATATTCTCCATCTTTCTGTTCTGCTCTTACAATTCCATATTTTGAGAAATCTGCATCATACATATAACTCTCTATTTTTTTACCACTTTGCTTATTTATTATGAAAAGAACACAAAGACTTAATACTATTATCAATATATCTATGGGAAAAGTCTGCTCTTTTTTATATTTTGGATATTCTCCAATTACAAATTTTTCTCCCAAATTTTCTTTAATAATAAATAAGAATTTTCCATAATGACTTAAAGCTGTATTTATCTCTGTTTTTCTTCCACCTTTTTCTATTATTTCAATTGTATTATCTGTTCTTACTTCAAATATTTCAATATTATCAAAATGAATTTTTCTGTTCAATTTTAATTTTATATAATTCTCTGTAAGATTTATTTTAACAGAATTATATATAATAAACCCTAGAAAAAATACTAATATTATAAAATTTATAAAATTTTCAAAATACATAGCAGGGCTTGTATAAAAATCTATAAAAGATACATAATTAATCGTATATTTCAATATGTAATACTGGTATATCTCAGAAGCTAGTATCAGCAGTAATATCAAAATTATATAGAGAATATGTATATGAAAAATTTCTTTTTCTTTTATTCTTTCTCTGTTATTTTCAGCTTCTTTTAACAATTTAAGTAATTTTTCTTTCTCCATATATCTTCCCCCTAATAATTAAAATCACTTTCTTTAAAAATTTTATAAAAAAATGCTCATGACAAAATTGTTTTTTGATTTTTTCAAAAAATAACTAATGTCATAAGCACCACCCCTTTGTTGTTAAGGTATAAAACTTTATAATTTATTCAACTTAGTATAAGTATACTATAAAAATTTAATTTTTCCAAAAAATTTTTATTAAATTTTATCTAAATTTAAGGAGTTCTAAAGTATAGTATAATATTATTATAAGTTGAGTTAATTAAAAAATATCCGTACCATTGATACAGATATAAAAAAGAAAAGTTATTATTCTATTCCACCTTCATAATCTTCTACTTTAAGATTCTCTATCTCATCTAAAGAATATTCATCTATTGGACAATGAAATGTTCCATTTTTTAGTTTAACTAAGACAACTTTATAGCCACCTTTTAAACTATGAATACAAAGAGGTGTTCCATACTTTTTAAGTAATATAGCCTTTTTATTATAGAACTTTTTTGATTCTTTCTTATCAATTTTTTTAATTTCTTTTGCTTGTTTATTGTATTCAATAACCATTAAAAAAGCTTCATCTTCAGTGAAAATTGGTTCTTCAGGTGCTTGTTTATTTTTTATAGTCTTTTTTATCAAGGAATTTATATCATTTACAATATCATAAAGTTCCATTATAAACTCAGGATTATTTTCTTGGTCTTTTATCTTTTCTATAATATATTTGTGGTTTAGAAAAGCTACCACACTTTCTTTTAAATCTTTTTTCAAGACTTCAATTATTTTTTCCTTATCCATTTTAACTCCTTATAACTTACTGCTGTTCATTAACTTCTTCTAATCTTAGACTTTTACTTTTTTAATATTAATATTTTTTTATTTATCCCAACAAGTTTTTTATCTTCTTCTGTAATAGGTCTAATTACTTTGCAAGGATTACCTACTGCAACTGAATTACTTGGAATATCTTTAACCACAACACTTCCTGCACCAATAACAACATTATCTCCTATAGTTACATCAGGCATTACTTGAACTCCTGCTCCTATCCAAACATTATTACCTACTGTTATAGGATAGGCGTACTCTAATCCTTCATTTCTTCTTTCTGAATCTATTGGGTGTCCTGCTGTATAAAATCCACAATTTGGAGCTATAAAAACATTATCTCCAAATTTTACTTTCCCGCCATCTAAAATAACAGTATTGTGATTAGCAAAAAAATTCTCTCCAATTTCTATATTATATCCATAATCACACCAAAAAGGAGCGATTATTGAAAAAGCAGTCTTAGTCTTTCCAAAAAGTTTTTTTATAATCCTTTCCTGTTCTTCTATATTAGAAGGTCTTAATTGATTGTATTCATAGCACAAATCTTTAGCTTTTATTCTTTCCTCTACTAATTCTTTATCATAGTTTGCATTATATAACATTTTATTTTTCATTTTTTCTTTTTCTGTCATTTTACAATTCCTTTTCAAATAAATCATGTCAATTAATTGAATCCCTTCTTCATAGATAGGATTTTCATAATTTTCTATAAAAAAATCTTTTATGATATGAGATTTTTTAAAACCACATTTTTCATAAAAAGGAACAGTCAAAGAACTATCTCCTGTTCCTGCTTGTATAGTTAAAAAATCTTTTGAGTATTTTTCTATTATAAATTCTATTAACTTTCTTCCATATTCTTGCTTTTGATAAAAAGGAGAAACAGCAATATTTTTAATTTCAAGGATTCCACTTCCCTCATTAGTTACTATACATTCTGCCTTTACTCCATCATCATCTAAAATGTACATC
Source organism: Dryomyza anilis (assembly GCA_951804985.1). Lineage (NCBI taxonomy): Eukaryota > Metazoa > Arthropoda > Insecta > Diptera > Dryomyzidae > Dryomyza > Dryomyza anilis. Next base: position 29,478 of record CATORG010000061.1, on the reverse strand, counting down.
TCTCCTTTTTTTATATTTTTATCTGTCACCACTTTTATAAATTCCAACTAAATACCCCTTTATATATTATATTTTATCTGTATTTTTAGTTTTTCTTAACTTCCTATATAATAATTTTATATTCTGTCTTTACTTTTTTAGAAAAAAATAGTACAATTAATTAACGGAACCGAAAGTCACGCAGCTTCTCGTCAAGTGTTGGTGGCTTTCTTTTTTTATACATTAATTTTTAGTTTTTCAAATTTAAACTCTTTTCTATTACTTAATCTATATCTTGTATAATCTCTTATCCAAGTATTTTCCTTTAAAATTTTCTTTTTATTGTTTTTTAAATGGTAATATTCATAAATTCTTATTATTGAATTTATTCTTGTTTGAAGAAAATCCTTCTTAGGATTTTTATATATATTATTAGCTTTTAATCCTTTTTCTAAAAAGATTATTAAGCTTTCTTTATGACATAAGCTATTTCTTAAGATTATTATAGATTGTAAATCGCTAAATATATTTCCAACAGAAAAATCATTTTGTTTTTTCAAATAATTTCTAAATAATGTATAAATTTTTTTCCCTTTATAGCTATGATTTAGTAACGTTCCAAGAGTTCCAAAGCTTAAAACTTTTATTAAAAGATAATAATATTCTGAGAAATCAGGATTTTTTCTAGGAAATATATCTGTCTGTTTTTTCCATTCTTTTTCTATTTTCTCTAATGTTTTTGAAGAAATTAATTTTAAAGATTTAGAATTAAAATCATAATCTTCTAAAGAATTTAAAAATTCATTAAATTGAAGATTATTTTTTTTAAGAAACTCATCTAGGAAAAATATAAAATGGCTTTTTAATTCTATTTCATAGTTTAAAACACCTTCTCTAATTTTTCTTTCAAATTTTAAAAGTTCTAAATATTTTTTCTTTAAAAACTTATATCTTGTAGTATAGTTGTAAGTATATGTGATTCTATAAGTTCCATCTTCATTTATACATTTGCTTTTTCCATTAGCAAAAAAATATTTTAGAGAAAAAATATTAAGATAATTGTAAGTATTTAGTAATAACTTCATATCTTCTTTTTCAAAAGAATTTTCAAAAACTATTTTTTTATTATTTTTTATAAATTCTATTAACTCGTCTTGTTGTAGTACTGGTTTCATTTAAACTCTCCCAAAATCATTTATATATTATTTTTTCTCAGTAACTTATAAAGATAAGTTCTGCTGTATCCTGTAAGTCTCATGCAGTCTTTAGTTGAAATTTCCTTATTTTTCCATTTTCTTAAAGTCTCTTCAGATTCATCTGACAGTTCTTTATTTCTTATTAACTCAGGGAAAAGATTTTTTCTAAGCTTATAAATAGTAGCTCTGCTGAATTTTGTCAGATTCATACATTCCTCAATCGTAATTTCTTTTCTGCTGCATAAAGTGATTAGTCTCTTTTGCTCTCCTGTAAGATTATCAAGGGCATTTGGTCTTCCAACTACTTTATTTTTCTTCCTGCTTAAGATTCTTCCTTTTCCATCACGAGGAAGTGCAGCATAAGCTTCTGCCTGTCTTGTTCTTCTTTTTTCATTTTCCTTTTCAGCAAAGTATCCAAGTAAATGAAGAATTAAAGGTTGTAAAAGCTCTCTTTCTATCTCGCTTTTTCCATAAGTATTCAAAAGGGGCTGCTCCAAAAATTCAAGGAACACACCTTTTTTACTTATAAGTTCAAAGGTTTCTTTTACCTCTTTGTTATTTCTTCCAAGTCTGTCAAGTTCCTTTATAGTTATAGTATCTCCTACAACTACTTTTGCTAGAAGCTTTTGCCAAGCTTCCCTTCCTATAAAAGTAGTTCCTGTACTTTTATCTATGTAAATATTTTTTTCTAAAATTCCTGCTTTTTTTAATGCTTCTATCTGTCTTGTTTCATCTTGCTCTTTAGTTGAAACCCTAATATATCCATATTTCATGAAAAATACCTCCTGAATATATTATACTATAAGATTTATAAAAAATGTATTTTCTTCTTTAAAAGTTTACATAAAAGAAAAAAGAAGATGTAGGAAAAACATCTTCTTTGAGGATTTTTCAATTATATTAAAAATACTATACTTTTTATTCTAAAATAATTTTGAAATATCTACAGTATTTTTTAAAAGCTCATAACTATTAACAAAACAACACTGATGCTTAGAATAATTAATTTTCATTTCATTAGGAAGGTCTACAAATACCAATACATCAAACCATTCATAATTTTCTATAGGTGAATATTTAAAATTAAAATAAGAAGATACTTGAACTATATTAACATATTCTAAATGCTCTAATTTTTCCTTTAATTTATTAGTTTCCCAAGTTATAATGCTATGGTCTATAATAAGAACATCTTTTTTCTTTATTTGAGTAATCTCATTTTTTAAGAAATAATAAAGGGAACTTATATTTTTTTCTTTAAATGGTATTTTATATTTCTCAAATATAGATATTAACTCAGTTGCTATTTTCTCTTTTAAAATTTTTTTATCTTTTCTGTCAAACTTTATATACACAGGAATAAAAAATTTATTTTCAAAATATACATTATGAATAAAAAAATTTAAATGTTGGGAAATTAAAAAATTTTTTTCTATTTTAAAAACAGAATATATGTCTTCAATAACATCATCTATTGGTATAGGAAAAACAATAGGATACTTTTTATAAATACATACTACTAAATAGGACATAATTAAAGCTGTATTATCATTAATTATTTTTCTATCTTCTTGGTCTAAAACTTTATTTAGCGATTCTATCAAAAAAGACGGAGTTTTTAGTATAGATAAAAATTTTATTCCTTGCCTTGTTCCTAAATAAGTATATACTAATACAGACAACAAAATATAATAATGATATTTTCCAAGGTCAATATTAAAGTGACTATAAATTTTATTACTTAAATTAAGTAGTTTAATCTCAGTTTCTCTACTAATAAATTCCCTAAAATATTTATAAATAAGTGGATTTGTTATCTTCTTTAATGGCGAAGTAAAATAATTTTCTATATATAACTTTCCAAGAAGAAGAATAGAAAACTTCTGTATATCATATGTTTTACCTTGAAGAAATATTCCTCTCCATTGGATACTTTTAAGTGTTAAATTAAAACTTTTTATTCCATTTCTAATAATATCTATATCTGAGTTTAAAGTTACTCTTGATATTTTTAATTCCTTAGATATAGCAGTAAGATTAATTGACCCTTCTAAGATAAGTTTTAAGGCAATATAAACTATTCTTTCTCTTTTTTCTAAATCATCTACTAGAAGATTTTCTGTATCAAAATTTAAATTAATACTATTATTTTCAAAGTAATATTTACCATCTTCTCTAATAAGTTTCCCTAACTTATTAGTCAGAAGAAATTCTTCAATTCTTAATAAAACACTTCTAATATTTACTTTAGAAACATCAAAGCAATTACAAAGTTCATCTATAGAAGCTTTGTTATTGTACAAAATAAAATTAATAACATCAACATCTAGTGACTTTAATTGTACTTTCTCCAAATTACCACCATCCCAAAAAATAAAATTTATCCCCCATAAATATTGCTTTAATTCTATAATAAAAAAATTATTTTGTAAAGAAAATACTTTATCCTTATACAAAGTTTTATAACACTTAATAGAAAAAAATCTTTACAAAAAAAAAAAAAAAAAATATTATATATATTTCTTTTCTCAACAAAAAATATTTAAACCATAAAAAAATTCATGTATTTCGCAGAGTTAATATATATGTTATATTATTTTTAAGGTGATAAGAAAGATAGTAAATTAGTATAAAAGGATTTTTTTGTTATGCAAAAATTCTTTAAATCATAGGGAGGCTTTAAATTAAAATGATTTTTAAGAAAATAAGTTTATTAATAATCAGCTATATTTTATTTACTTTAAGTGCTTTTGGATATATAAATATATCTCCAACAACTTTAGATAAAAATATAGGAGCAGGAGCTTATGAAGAATTTACTCTTCATAATAATACAAATATTCCTATGAGATATAAAATAGAGGCTCTGGCTTTAGACAGTAAGACAGGAGAAGTAAAAAATATGGACAGCTGGGCAGAAATTTATCCTAAGATAGTAACAGTCAAGCCAGCTGAAAGTAAAAGTTTTAAAGTTTATATAAAAGCTCCTAAAGGAACACCAGAAGGAGATTATGGAATGTTCTTAAATATAAGACAAGTAAGTGCTCCAAAACTTGAAGGAGAACTTAATGATGCTATTGGAGCAGGAATGATGGTAATGACTAATCTAAATATGGGAATCTACGGTTATGTTGGAGATAAAACTCCTGAGGTAAAAACTAATCTTCCTGTAATAGCAAAAAAACAAGATGGAACATATCTTAAAATGGATATAGAAAATAAAAGCAACAGACTTGTAAGAATTAAAGTTGAAGTTGGAGTAGGAAAAAATCTTTTCTATCCTGTAGGAGAAATGAGAATTTTGAAAAACAGAATTGTAATGGTTAACAATAAAATTCAAAGAATTCCTAAAGATGCAGTAGTCAAAGAAATTGTAATTACAGATACTGAAACAAAAAAAATTCTTAAAAAATTAAAAATTAACTAAATAAAGTTATATATTCCCTAGTTATAGTGCACGATAATTTAGGGATTATATATAAATGTAAAAGACTAAAAAATTATAAATTTTAGGAGGAGATTTTTATGAAAAAATTATTAATGGCTATGGCTATATTAGCTGTTGGAGCAACAGCATTTGGAGCAGAACAAAAAGCAGATGCACCTGTAAGAGTAAGAGCGGAAATAGTAGATGAAAGTTTAGTAATATCTGATATTAATGGAAGACCTATATTACTAGATTTTGAAAAAATTTCAAAAAAACAAACAACAGATAAAAATGCTTTTGTAGATTTTAAAGTAGAAGCTGCTGGAGAAATACAAAATGTTCAATCTTTTGCATTAGTATTAGGACAATCAAATGCTGCTACTACTCCTGATGAAGTAACTTTAACAAATATAGATGCTTCTAAAACTAACAATAATACTTTAACTGCTAATTTAAAATTAGATAAATATACAGGTGCTACTGGAAACTTAACAGCAGGAACTATCCATACTGGTAGAATTAATGGAACTATAAAAGCAAACACATGGACTAACAATGAAATTGGAGTTTACGAAGGGCAAACTGAATTAAAAGTTACAGTAACTACAAACTAATTTACTTTAATTAAATAATAATATAAAAAGGGGTAACCATGTGTATTACCCCTTTTATTATAATAACAGGGAGAATTATGAAAAGGGTAGGATTAGCAATTTTATTATTATTAAATGCAATAAATCTTTATGGAAAAGAGTTTTCCACATTTTCTATTTCTGATGAAATGATGTATTTTGAAGAAGAGAAAAATGAAAGAGAAAAGATATATACATTAAAAGTAAAAGGACAGGTATGCAATTTTTCCTATCCTGTAATTAATGAAAATGGTGAATATTATCTTTCATTATTTAACTTTCTTGATTCAATAGGGTTTACTAACTATGAAAAAAATGAAAAGAAAATAACTCTTTTATTGGGAGAAAATAATGATAAAAAAGAAATAGACTTTACTAAACTTCAAGTGAAAAAAGATTATTTCTTTGAAAGAGGGGAATATTATTTAAACAATAATATTTTTAAAGAATATTTCTTAGAAGACTGCAGATGGGATGAAGAAAATTTAACTTTGAATATTATGCCTAATTTCACTCTGCCCGAGGAAATAGGTTTTATTATAGATGCAAAAGAACAGGAGCTTATTAATAAAAAATTAAAAAATACTCTTTATTACAAAGGAGAAAGAAAATTAATAGATGCAGGTAATGTAAGAGTAAACCTTGAACAGACTCTTGATAACAGTGAAAATTCTGAAAAGAGCTTATATTGGGATGGATATCTGGAATACAGCGGTTCATTCCTTTATGGAAATCTGATTACAGATTATGATTTAAAAGAAGATAAATTTGGAGACTTTGAAATTACTTATTCAGATTTATTAGAGGATTATAAATTAGAAATCGGATTATATGGCGAGGAAAAAGAGAAAGGACTGACTTTTAAAAAAGACAGAGGTTTCTTTGATAATGGTAGAGAATATATTATAAGAGAAGATGTTCCTCTTGGAAGCCGTGCAGAATTATTATATAACGGAATTCCTATAGAAATAGAATATGAAGAAAATGGACAAGTTGTTTTTGCCAATACTCTTTTAAAAGACGGAAGAGAATTTTTAATTAAAATATATGCTCCTGATGGAAAAATTTATGAAAGAACTATTAAGATCAATGAAGATTATAACCAACAAGAAAAAGGAAAATTTGGTTATGATATCTATATAAGAGAAAATAAAGAAGCAAATAGAACTGAGTCAGATTGGAATATCTACTATGGTTATACTAATAACTTAACTTTAGGTTTTGGATATAATCAGACTCCTACACTTCTTGAAGGAGAATATATTTCTGAAAGAACAGTCAGTACAGAATTCATTTATTCAAATATGTTTTATGGAAATCCATATACTTTTGACTATGAATTTACAAAAGGACTGAATACAGCTAAAAATTCTTATCAAGAGGAAGAAAGCAGATACATTGACAAAAAATATAACTGGCAGCATAAATTTATGCTTGATGCAGATATCAAAAAGTTTCACATAGACTATGAGCATTATGAAAATGGAAAATACTATGATGCAAAACAAGAGAAATATCTTGATTTAGAATATGATTTAACAGATTCTATATCTTTAATATATAACTCAGAAACAAAAAAATTTCATGACAATGAAGAAACTGAAAGAGATTATTATTATGGTTTGGAATTTAGTGATACTTGGAAATCTCTGCTTACAAGTTATGATATTGAAAAAAATAAAGCTGGAGAAATTGTTCATGGGCTTGATTTTTATTACACAGGATTTAACAGTGTTATAGCAAAACTTGAAAATGACTGGGATGAAAATGGTTATTATACTGGAGAATTTACTGTAATGAATAAATCTTGGAGTGATGTAATGGAATACTCTCTAAGCTTTAAATATGATAAAGAGAATAAAGAAATATATACTTTTGAATTTACATTGAAATTAGATAACTGGTTTGAATTAGGAACTATTCTTGAAAACAATAGAGAGAGAAAAATTTATGCAGGAATAGACAGAGTATTTAACTTAAAAAATCCTAAAGAAAATATGAACTCATTAGAAAATGCAATAATTAAGGCTGTAGCTTTTATTGATGGAAACAACAATAATAAATTTGATAAAGGAGAACTTCCTGTATCAGATGTGCTGGTTGAATTTGGAGACAGAAGTGTAATCACTAATGAAGATGGAATAGGATATATTTATGGAATTCCAAGTTATATAGACTATGAATTAAAAATTTCTAGTGAGCGTCCAAGTTTCAAGACAGATTCAAATATTGTAAAAGTAAGGGGTACAGGAAGCTCTGAAATAACAGCATATATTCCTGTAAAACCTATGATATTCTTTACAGGAAATATTGATATTACAGGAGTGGATGGAAGAGAAGAAGATTTAATTCTAGCTGAGTTAGAAATAACAGTAACAAATGAAGAACAAGATTTTTATAAAGTATTCCATCCTGATTATGAAGGACAATTTTATCTTTATGATATAGTACCAGGAAATTACGATATAACTTTAAGCTATAAAGGAAATGACTTTAAAATAAAAGATTACTGGACAAAGATGGAATTAAATTATACTGATGAAAATCATGGAGATATTGAATATAACTTCATATTGGAGGAGGGAAATAATTAATGAAAAAATTATTAGGAATACTTATGATACTTATGACAATTAATGTAACAGGTGCTGAAGATAAAGCACCTGTTATTCCTATGATTCCTCTGCTTCCTGCTATCCCAAGTCAGCCAGCAGGAGATGGAACACAAGAAGGAGAAGAAATTATAAAAAGACCTCTTGAAACTAAAACTATTATTATGGGAATGGAAGTTGAAGTTGTTGTTCCTCTGGAAATTATTTCTGATGTTGAAATTCAAGCTATGGTTATAGACGACCAAGAAATTGAAGTTCCTTTTGAGATAGAAATGAATAAAGAGCCAGATAAAAGAGACTTTTATAAATTAAATTTCACTGAAACAGAAATAGATATAGATGATGATGGACAAGACGATACATATATTTATTCCAGTAAATTTATAAATTCTAAAATAGAAAAAGATAACAAAGTTGTAATAAAAGGAAAAAATATTTCAAAAGAAGGTTATCATCAAAAAATAATTTATATAACTGTGGAAACTCACGACTAGGGGGGACATATGAAAAAACTTAATATATTTATAATTTTTATTTTGATTTCTGTTATATCTTTTGGTCAAATAAAAGCAGAAATTCATAAACAAATGAGATTTAAACAGTTAAATACAAGAAGTATTGGGCAGAATATAGCAGGTGAAGGAATAATAGAGATTACTGCTGATGAAGAGGATTTTGGAAAAATTATAGAGCTTACTTGTGTTAAAAATTGCTTAATGACAAATGGGAAAAATGTTATACCTGTTGAAAACTTTTGTGTTGAAGAAAAGTTTGAAAAATTTGAGATAAAAAGTAAAACAACACTTATAAGATGTTTTGCCACAATAGATAAAAGAAAAATAGCTAAAAGAAGAATAGACCCTGCTATGCTGGAAGGAGAATATAAGGGGGCTATGCCATTAATGATAGCTGTGTATGAAAAAGAAGAAGAAAAAATAAAAGGAGAAAAAACAGAATGAGAAGCTTAAAAAAATTATTTTTATGTATGATGTTAATATTTTTTTCTTCTCTTTCTTTTTCTTCTGATGAAGAATCAAAAATATATCTTAATGAAAGAAGAAGAGAACCTGCAAAAATGACCATAGGAGTTACTAAGCTTAAGACAAAAGAACTTCCTATGAATTTTGATGTTGAACAGAAGATTATTTATGCTGAACTTCCTCAAGAATTAAATGAAAATGATTTAATATATATTTCTGAAACTCTTGACGAAATACCATCTACTTCTACTACAAATGGAAGAAAAAGCATTAATAATATAAAAAAATATCTTACAAAAGAAGTTAAGTCTTCATCAAACTTTAATTATCAAATTATAAAAGGAAATAAAGAAAACGGGATTGAAGAAGGAAAAAGATATCTTGTAATAAAATGCAGAAGCACACTTAAAAGTGTGTATATTTATGTTGTAGAAAATGGAAGCTATAAAGTTAAAAATATTTATAGAGGAAGTTTTAAAACTCAAATCTCTACTTTAAAGGCAATAGATGCAGGACAGGGAAATATAACTTTTGACGGAAATAAAATATTATATACTAAAGAAATTCTGGGAACTTATAATGTAACAGATACAGGAGTGGTTTTTACAAGAACTTTTGATGGAAAAAAAATAGAAAATCCAAATTTTGTAAAGATAACTGTTCCTGATAAATATATAGATGATACAGGAGAAGTTGAAAAAATAAAAATTTCATTTGGAAATGGTGATACAGGGAAAGAAAAATATCAAGATTTAGCAAAGGGATTATTTGATTTAAGCTTTAATATTGCCAATGGACATATGAGAATTTATACACTTGAAAACAGTTCAAAAATACATTTTGACCTAGATTTTACAAATTGGAATGGAAATGCTATAAATGAAACCATTACGATTGAACATATGCATGAAGGTATATTAGGTTCTCTTGGAGATAAAATAATAGCAACTCAAACTATAAATCTTTCTATTCCAGCTTTTTCAGTGGAAACTACTGATACCACAATAGATATTTCAAATCCTATAGTAGAATACGAAAAAGATGATACATATTTAGGTATAGTAAAAATAGGAACAGATGAGACAAAAACACTTTCTTCAAATGGAAGTAATTATTCTATAAATAATCCTTGGATTAAAGCAAATAATCCTGTTGATTATGATGGAAATATGCTTGGAAAACATAGAATTCTTATTACAAGTGGAACTAATAGATATGAAGGAAATACAGGAAGCAACGGAAGTTCTCTTACAGCTATTTTAGGAGCAGGAGAGAAAAATAATCTTATGTGGAAATATTTTGGAGGAACAGATAAATCTACAGCTTTTGGTGTAGATGAATATGATTTTATTGGCGGAAATTATAATGTAAAAGTACAGCACTTTAACAAAGATACAAATGAAGTTTTCAAAGTTTATAATTATACAGTAAAATTGCCTGCTTTTGATGGTACTGTATATCTGGATAAAACTTTAGATATAGGAAAAAATGCAAAATTTGAAAAAGAATATGAAATCTTTTCTGCTCCAAATGGAAAAATTTTACTTGGAAGCACAGGTTTAAAATCTCTGGACAGAAGAATTACTTACACACAAAACGGAGGAGACGGAGTAAGTGTAAGGCTTCTTACTCAAGATGTTATTCTAAAAAAAGAGGGGACAGAATATACTTTAAAAGGAACTCTTACTATTGAAGATAATGGTAGTGTAGACAATCAAGTAAGAGGAGCAAGCAGAGAAGATACAAGTGCAAGAAAAGGAAATGTTTATCTGACACTTACTCCGAGCGAGGAAGAAAAACTTGTCAGCGGAGGAAAATATCATATTCTCACTGCTGACAATAAAGAGCCATTACAGATAGGAGTAAAAGCTGACACAGGAGAATTTTTAAAAACTGTTTCTGAATTATGGCTTGTTACAACTGAAAAATATAACAAAATTAAAATAAATTTCAAAAATGACGAAATGCCTTTAACAGCTGATAAAGGTTGGATAGATTATATTGACGGAACTATTTCAGGATATACAGGAACTTGGGGAGAAATAACAGGAAACCGTGAAATTCCTCAAGATACTACAGAAATATATCTTCTTGACCAAATGGGAAGAAAAATAATTTCAGGAAACAGCTGGACAAGTGAAGTACCAATAGGAAAAAGCACAGTGACAATAAATTTTGACGGCAGAAATTTAAAATTCGGTGTCAAAGAGGGAAATTATTTTGTAGGAGAAAAAGGTAAATTCTTCTTGAGATATGTAGATACAGTTAATAAAAAATATTTGAAAATAGAAGAAGTTGATGTTGAATTTATTTTAAATAAGCTTACTTCAAATGCAACAATAAGATTTTTAAATCCTATGATGGCAGAACATGAACCATTAGGTACTGGAATCTATCCTAGGGGAACAGTAACTTTTGGAGCTATTAAAAACGGAGAAGTAATTACCACAGGAAACCATTCATATAATCATTCTGATAAAAAAATTTGGTGGGAAGTTAAAAATGCCCAGCCTTATAAAACAGGTGAAATTATTTACGAAGTTTATAATGAAAAAGGAGTTTCAATTGGTAAAATATCTCCTCAAATAAAGCAAATTACAGCTACTCTGAATAAAGTTTCATATTATATCATGGGGTTTGAACCTGAAAATATAGAAATAGGAATACATTCAGGATATGACGGAAACAGAGTAAATGATGTTGTCTATCTTGTTGGAAAAGATACTAATGGAACTGTACTAAGATATGAAAAATTAAATATTGAAATAGATGAATTTGAGCCAAATGCCTATGGATTTTTAGCTCCTGTAGAAAACGGAGTTACTGTTGAAAACAAAGAGGGACAAGTTGGAACAGGGATAGAAAATTTAAAAGAAAATGTAACAGAAAATGTTCTAATTGACTTAGGAACAAATTTCAGATTTTACTCAAGATTTAAAGGTATTATTGAATGTATGCAATCGCAAGACCTTGATTTAAACAGTGCCGTTGATGTTATTGCAAAACCTGTGGGAGATGATACAACAATAATAAATGGAAAATTAAAATTGGTAAAAGGAACAGAAAATGTAACCAATATTACAATGCCTGAAACAACAGATTTAGCAGAGACAGCAAGACCTGAACACTACAGTTTAAAATTTGAAATTTCTCCTGAAGAATATAAAAAATTAACTACAGGAACTGAATATCAAATATTTAAAAATGATAATGATTATCATACTCTGACAATAGGTTTAGAAAATACATCAGCATCTCCTTTGAGAAAAAATTTAATAATGGATAAACCTCTAAACTTCAGAACAGCAGGTTCTTCAATAGAGATAAAAATTCAAAATAATATTTTAGATTTTGGAAAAATAAATCTTAAAGAAAAAACAAACGGAACTGATATTATAAGAGAAGGTTATACTTATGTTACTGTTATAGGACACCAAGTTAATGATTTCTCTGTAACTCCAAACAACAATCAGATGGGAGAAACAGAGATATATTTAACAAATGCAGACAGCTCTCAAGATACTACTAAAAAATTACAAGTAAGCAGATTAAAAGCTGAAAAAGTTTCTGAAAGACAAACTGCAGATAAATTAATAAGAGTTTATAACTTAAACGGAATTGTAACAGTTCCTAAAGACAGTACTGTAGGAGAATATACAGGACAGACAGTTGTAAATGTTACTATAATAAATTAAGAAAAAGGGAGAGAAAATGAGCAATAGATTAAAATTTATATTACTGGGAATGATTTTGGCAAATGTAAATGCCTTGGCAGAACTTCCAAGTTTTACTGATAAAGAAAATTCAGAACATTATTTAACAGGAAAAACAGAAGTATTTGTAAGCGGAATAGACAGCGTTGAAGTTGATTGGAATACTTATGAAATTGATAAAAATGGAGATACTCCACAAAAAACAGCTTTCTGGGCAGAAAATGGCAGTACAATAACAAACAGCGGAAATATCAGCAGTACAAATTTTGAAAGTGACAGTAAATTTATTTCAGTGGCAATAGGAGGAATAGATAATAATTTAAAGAGAATAGACACTTTAATAAATTTAGACAGCAGCACTTTAAATAATAGAGAAAATGGAACAATTTCAAGTGGAGGACTTCTTCATTATTTATCGTCTAATGGTATTGGATTAGGAGGCTCTATTACAGGAGGATATGCTAATTATAAAAAAAATATAGTTTCAGCTTCTAATTCAAAAGTTATAAACAGTGGAAATATAACAGACTCAGGAGATAGAATTGAAGGATTAAATGTTGTTGAGGTCGGAATATTAAAATATGCAGAAGCTCAGTATGAGAAAAATATACTTAATATGATAGGGGGAAGTGTAGAAAATAATATTTCTGGAAAAATAGAAGCAGGAAGAGACATAAATCCTAAAATGACTAAAATTATAGATGCAGAAGTTGCTAATTTAGGAATACGCTATTATAGAAATACTTCTGCCATAAAAAGTACAGGAACAAACATTACAAATAATGGAACTATTTTTGTTGGAGGAGACCTTTTTGAAGCTGGAGATAATAATATAGATACAGGAGTAGGATTAGACTTACTAGGAGCTGACTTTATAGGAGAACATAAAAAATATGGAGTAAATCTGACAAACGGGACTTTATTAAATACAGGAATAATTGAAGTAGAAAGAGATTATACAAAAGCAAAGTTAAAAGATGGAGATATTGTAGAATTAAAATTAATAGGAAATGGTGCTGTACTAGATTTAGGGCTATTATCTTTCAGCCATATGGATGAATATAGTATAGGGGTTAACTTAGAAAATTCTACTCTTGAAAATAATAACGGGACTATTAAAGTTGGAGCAAATAGTAAAGGCAATACTTTAGACACTTCTTCTACAGGAGCAATAGCTATAATTGGAAACAATAATTCTCAGATTAATTTTACAGGAAACAGCATTATTGATTTAGAAGGAGCAAATGTCTATGTTTCAAGTTTAACTAAAAACAGTACTGTAACTTTTGATGGAATAACTAATATAGATGTAAACAACGGAACTAAAAGTGATAAAATAAATAAAAAATTATTAAAAGCAGATGCAGACTCAAAACATATTATTAAAGGAACTATTGATATTAATGGTAGTTTTGATAATACTGATGGAAATATTGAAATATCAAGCGGGGGCTCTGTAGGTGGGCAAGTATTAGGAAAAATTATTGTCCAAGATAAATTTTTATTTAATGAAGATATAAAAATAAATACTTCTAATATGATAGGTCTTTCTCAAAAAGAACTTACAAAGTTCTCTAATCAGTCTTTAATTGTTGCTGAAAATGGAATTTCAGGAAATGGAAAATTTATATCAAATAGTTTCCTTTTTGATATTACAACAGAAAAAGAAAATGAAACTCCTAAATTAACAAAAGACATAAATAACTTGGAAGAAATAAAAATAGGAAGTATTAAAAGAAAAGACTTTAATCAAATAGTTGATAACAGCAGTCTTGGAAATCTTCTTGAAAATTCTTATGAAAATTTTACATCTGAACAAGAAAAAATTTACGAGCAATTAGCTTCAGCCAATAACGAACAAGAATTTTTACAACAAATAGATGAAATAACAGGAAGAAAAAATGTAAATACTTTGTCTGCTCAAGTTTATGATATTACTAAAGATTTAACAGATAATTATAAAAATCTTATTAAAGAAAATAGAGAAGATGGAATATCTTTTAAATATATAAATAGTGATTCTAAATTTTCTAATACAAATATTGCTGAAGGATTTGAAAGAGACAGTCATGGAATAACTGTAAACTTTAATAAAAATATAAATGAAAAATTAAGAACTGGTTTAGGATTTAGTTACTTAAAATCAAATGTAGATTATTCTCCAAGTGCAAGTAGCAATAAAATAGAAACTTGGAATATAAGAGGGTATTTAGATAGAGATATTAGAAATATAAATTTATTAACTGATTTTTCTTTTGGATATAATGATATTAATAATAACAGAATTTCTGCTGGAACTTTAAATAAAGGAGAAGTAAAAATATACAGCTTTGCCCTTAATAACTCTTTATACAAAGAATTTTCTATAAATGAAAAATTGAGTATTGTACCTAGTTTAAATTTAGATTTAACTTATCTTTTACAAGATGACTATAAAGAAGATAAAGGAGCTGAATTTGGAGAAACTGCAAACTACTTTGTTAGAGGTGGAATAAATCTTTCTGGAGTATATAATTTATTCAGTAATGAGAACCACAAAATAAATTTAAAAGCTGATTTAAAATATTCTCATGACTTTAATGGAGATGTAGAAGAGGTTGAAGGAAAAATTTACGGTTTCAACGACTGGGTAGAATATGAATCAAGAAAAATTGATAAAGATGCTATTTCTTATAGTATAGGACTAAACTACGAGCAAAAAGACATTTATTCTTTAGGAATAAAATATACAAAAGAACTTATTAACGATATTGATAATAATCAAATAGGAATAGATATTACTTATAAATTCTAAATCAAAATAGAAAATACAAACTTATAATATACTGCACTCAAAATCTTAGGTAAATAAGATAGAGTGCAGTTTTTTATGTTGTATAAAATTTTTTAAATAATTTTAAATTTTTTTAAACTACTTTCAATAAATATTATTTTCTATTTTGTATTTTTTATATTTAAAAGTTTATTAGATAAAAAATATATAAAAAATCAAAAAAAGACACTTTTTAAAGTAAAAAAAGCTATTAAAATCAATACTTGTATTTTTATTTTTTAAAGTATACTTTTAAATATTTCATCAACAAACATTATTATAATAATTTTTTTAGAGTCTTTCTATTTTAAAAAAATACAAGGGGAAAGTCGCCCCTTGTAAAAATTTATCTTTCATTTTCTTTTAATCTTGTTTATCTTTTTGGTTTGTCTTTTTCAGATTTTAATCTTTCTATAATTTTAGTTCTTTTTCACTATTTTCTTTATTTTCAACTGTAACAATTTCATTAATATTTTCTTTTTCTAAACTAGAAGGCTGAATAATTTCATTTTTATCAAGTACTTCTATTTCTTTATTTTCTTCTTTTGGAAAAATTTCTTTTAATAAATCTGTTGTTAATAGTTTTTCTAATTCTTTATTTTCCTGAAGTAAATTTTTTATATCTACTGTATTATAAATAATTTTATTATATTGCTCTTCCATAATATCTTTTTCAAACATACAAATAATATCTGTAATTGTATCCTTTTGAGAGATGTTTTCTAATTTTTGTTTTAATAAAGACACAGGAACTGCTTCATTTTCTTTAGTATATCGTATTCCTAAAACAGCATTACTCTCAGGTATACTTAATGCCATTCCATTATCAATAGATAAATTTTTTTGATATTTATTTTCAGTATCATAAACAGCTATTTTACTTTTTTCACTAAATATTCTTATCATTTCAGTAGATATTGATAATTTTTTTAATGTAAAATTTTTAACTTCAAAATCAGTAATTTTCAACTGTTTTCTTTCAAGTTTTTTATAGAAGTTTAGAGGTGTTAAAAAAGATTTACCTTGTCCTATTCCAATTAAATGAAAAAAATTCTCTCTTAGAAAAGAAATATTTGCTTTTTTTATATTTTCTAAAGTTTTATATATTATTAAAAATTCTTTATTTACTAATTTATTTTTATAAAGTCTATGAAATTTTACAATTTGTTTTAAAATTTCTTCTTTATTTTTATATTCCATAATACTCCTATAAAAAAAGCTACTATTCTAAATAGAAAAGTAGCTTAAATTCTTTAAATAAATAGAACTTGTTTTTAAAGTTGTCTGTCAACTATCGCCTAGACCATTTTTTCTGTTGTTAGCCTACAACTATTACTTTTATAGTAATACTTTTAAAGCCATTTATTGATATTATCTCAAGGCAGGTTTAAAAGTTGAGGACTTTCACCTCTTGTACAGATTGACAAGTTCTATTTTGTAACTTATTATATCATTTTTTATTAGAAAAATCAAGATTTTTATAGCTTTTAGTATTTTGCAAAGGTCAAACTGTTCCTTGTAAAATGTTAATTGTATAATGAATGGTTCGGGGATACAGACAAAATACTATGCCAAAAAACAAGCATACTTTTAATGCCATTTTTAATACATATTCATACTACCAAAAAAACAAAAATAACTTACCGTTTACATCTTAAAAAACAACTTTATTTTTAAAAGACTGCTGCTTAATTTTTTTAGAATATAAGTTACCCAATAATCTTTTTCTATATAGAACTCTAAAATACTCATATCTTTAGCTGTAAGAGAAATTAAAGCTTTAAAGTTTTCTAAATCTTTATGCAATATCACTAAGTTATCCTCCAATCTTTTCCATTTTCTATTTTTAGATTTAATTTAAAAACCGTTGTTTTATTTAAGTTTTCTTTTATTTTTTTTACTCTTAATATATTTTTTTCTTCTACCATACTTCCAAGTAAAGCTAAGATAACTACTGTGTAATATTTTTCAGCTAAATCAAGAAGAAAAATTATCTCTTCATAAGCTAGTTCCAGTATAATTTTCTTCATCAGCATATAACTTTCCTGTATATTTGAATCAGGTATATTTTTTAAGTTTTTTAATATATCTAAAATTTCAAGATATTTTACATTTTCTTCTGTTATTGGAGCTTTATTTTGTATAAATTTTATCTTTATGCCTTGATATTCTCTCTGATTCTTTCTTGTATTTGTTGCTATTTCAATAGTGTTGGAAAGTTGTGTTGTAAGTCCATATCTATTAAAAAGATTAACTCCAGTGATATATCCTATTCTTTTATCTCCAATATAAAGATATTTTTGTATAAAATCTCTTACAGAAAGAGGAAGTTCTCCAAAAATAGATTTTTGAGGGATATAGTATAAACCTTTTTCAGCTCTTTTAACTTCGCCTTTTTTTACCATTCTTTCCAGTGCTTTAAAAGCAGCATAGTTTGAATTATTAGAAAAAAATACTTTAGTATCCAAGACTTTATTATTTTGGTTATATAAAATATTCTTTATATCTACTGTAACATTATTCATATTTTCTTCCTCCTTCTTTTTAAAGTTTTTTTACATTTATTTTGACATATTTTATATATTTTTACAAAAAAATGTCTTAGAATTTTCTAAGACAATTTTAAAATATATTTCCCTCTGGCACTTTTGGTCCGATGCAAAATGAAATAAGCCATCAAATCCCATTATGTCCCCTCAAATTCCTTTAATAATGGTAATGCACCGTATTTTCCTAATAAATAATCTTTATCATAACTTGCGTCATTTCTAACTTTTGCATTATCTATTTTATATTCTACAAGGGAATAAAGAGTGGATTCATTTTTAATATTTTTTTCTACAAACCAAATTTCATCTCTTCTAAAATTCTCTTTTCTTAAATTTATAACATCGTGAGTAGTATAAATTAGTTGGGCATCATTTGGATTAGTAATTTTGTTATGGAATTTTTGAATCAGATATTTAGTTAAAAGAGGGTGCAGCTTTGCATCAAGCTCATCTATAAAAATAGTTCCGCCTCTTTCTATACATTTTTCTATATCAGAATAAAGAGAAATCATTTTTAAAGTTCCATCAGATTCTTCTGATATAGGCAGATATTCACTTTTTTGATTAT
This sequence comes from Dryomyza anilis, assembly GCA_951804985.1. Taxonomy (NCBI): domain Eukaryota; kingdom Metazoa; phylum Arthropoda; class Insecta; order Diptera; family Dryomyzidae; genus Dryomyza; species Dryomyza anilis. The sequence continues at coordinate 11,010 of CATORG010000061.1, read as the reverse complement.
CATTGTTTTGATGAACTGAAAGAATATTATATTTATTATTTTCATCACTATTTGTTTCTTCTATTTTTATGTCTTTTATTCCTACATCTATGTCTGTCAAGAAATTATTAAACTTTTCTTTAGCTACCAATTCTCCCTCTAATAGTTCTTTTGGTAAAAACTCTGATAATCTGTCTCCAGTGTTAAAGGTTTCTAAATTTAAAACTTTCGTTTCTTTAAACCATTTATAAGTATTTTTTATATCTTCAATCTTTATGTTAGCCAAAAAAGAAAGAATAAGAGTTTTTTCAGAAAGCCCATTTAACATTTCACTGTATATTTTCAACTCTTTTGAAAGTTCAAATTCATTATTTTCTCTGGCAAAAACAAGTTCAAATTTTTTATATTTAATTTTTCTTTCTTTATAAAGCCATTCTTCTTTTATGCTCTGATTATCAAGTTCAAATCCATATTGATATGTTTCGTTATTATATTTAAAAAAAACTTCAAACATACTTGTAGAATTTTTACTTTCTTCATCAAAGTTAAATCTTTTTAGAGGAATAGTTCTCCACTTAGCCTCTTCTGTAAAAGAATCTAAAATAATTCTTTTCATGTGAGAAAAAGCTTCTATAACATTTGACTTCCCACTGGCATTAGCTCCATAAACAGCTGTAACTTTAAGATATTTATTATCATCTTTCTCTATAACTTTATCTAAATGCTCTTTAATAGAAGAAGCTGTCATATCAAGAGTTGTCTCATCTTTGAAAGACTTAAAATTTTTAAAAAAAAATTGAATCAACATTTTCTTCACCTCTTTCTTTTTTAGTGAATTATACCATATTTTGTATATTTTCACTAATTTTTGAGAGAATTTCTCATCTTTTGTTAAATATTTTATAAATATTCTAAATTTAATCTGATTCCATGCTTATTTTTTTCTTTTTTAAATGATTCAATGAAAAGTTTTCCAAAAAATTTTCTTACTTCTTGATTTGGAATTTTTACCAAATATTTATTATCACTTAATTTTCTCTCAATAACTAAAAAGCCACGAGAAATCATAAAAGTAAAAAAAGAATCTCCATTTTCTATTTTCTCTTCAGTGATAGTATTTTCATAATTTACTTCTATACTTTCTCCTTTAGATAATTTTTTTAAAAAAGTTTCAAAGGAAAATTTTTCTATCATATATTTTATAAAATAATTTTCTGAACCACCTTCATGCCAGTAAACAGTAAATTCATTTTCTCCTGATAAAAATTTTAGAACACTCCAAATATTATAAATTTTTGTGTCTCCATATCTATATCCGCCATACCATTTCTCTATTTCTTGTTTATTTTCTATTTGATTGAAATCAGTTAATATTTTATCTAGTTCTTTTTCTGTTAAACCAAAATATTCAGAATATTTATTATCTAATACACCATAGCTGCAAATATCATCTATATTATTAAACTTAAAATTTTCTACACCGGTAATCACAGAAAATTTTAAATATTCATTTTCATTTAAAGCTTCTCCATAAAACCAATCTAAAAGTTTATAAAATTTTTCATATTCTCCTCTTTTATGCCCTTTTATTAGTGGTGCATCATATTCATCAATAAGTAAAATTATTTCTTTATTGTAATATTTTTTTAGCATTTTCATTAATGGTTTCAAAGAATAATTATATATACACTTTTCTTCTCTAAAACATATTCCATCAAAAGTTTTAGTATCCATTTCATCTAAAGTTTCTCTTATATAAAAGAACTCTCCATATATTCCACTTATTTTATATTTAAAACTTTCTTCTGAATCTATATGAAACATAGAAAGAAAAATAACAGGATATTTTCCCTGCTCTTTCATTACTAAGGATTTTTCTATATACAATTTTCTAAATAAGTTTTTGTTATTTTCTGATTCCTTTATATCAAAAAAACTTTTTAACATATACAGAGTAAAAGTTTTTCCAGAAATTCTTGGACGAGTAAAAAGGTTTACTTTTTCTTTGTCGTTAAATATTTCTTCTATAATTTTGGTTTTATCTATATGATAATAGTTATCTATAACTACTTCAAAACAACTTACTCCTGTTCCTATTCTCTTTTCCATAACTTCCCTCCAAAAATATTTTACCAGCATTCATAAAAAACACTATATATTTTTTTATAAAAACTTGAATTTGAAAATTCTAAATCAATATCTTCATACTTCCTAAATTTTCTACTTGCATTTCTTTTTATATATTTTAGCCTTTCAGGTCTATTTATTTTCATATATCTATTTTTATTTTCATCAAAATAGATACCTTTAAGAATATATCCTCTATTTTTAAAATATTTTTTCTTTAAAAGATTTTGAGTTTTTGTATTTTTATTTATCATCTTACTCTCCTCTTTTCATCTTTATTATTTTCTGCTCTATTTAGATATATGAATTTATCTTAATTCCCATTTTTCAGTTAAAAGTTCTTTAGTTTCTTCCTCTGAATAGTATATAGCTTTTATGCCACTTTTTTCATTTTCCATTCTATATAAACTTACTGTATTTTTTAATTCTAACTTATAAAGTTCATTTAAAAATTCTTCCGAATGAGTAGTTATAAATAATTGAATATTATTTTCTTTTGTAAATTTTAAAATTGTTCCAGTTAATTTTTTTAAAGTCGTTCTATGAAGTCCATTTTCTATTTCATCTATTAAAATTATTATCTCTTTACCTTTCCAAGCTGCAACTAAAAGATTACTAATAATTATTAGACTAGAAATAAATCCTTCTCCCATAATTCCAATATTTAAGCTTTTATCAACATTGACCATATCTACATAAATATTATATCCATCAACATAAATTTTTTGTAAGTTTTTATCATAACATTTTAATATTTCTGTAAGTTCATTTATTTTTTTATAATTTTGTAGTTTTCTAATATTATCAGCTAATTTAGAAACCTCTCTATTAGTTGGAATATATATTACATTTAATTCTTCAGAATCATTTGAATAACAAGGTAAAAACTCTATTGAATCTCCTTCTATTCTGATTTCCACATTTGATTTTTTATTTATATGATAAGTTGTAAAATATAATGCGACAAAAAGAAAAATATAAAAACTCATAACTATTCGTGTAAAATATTAATAACCACAAAAATACAACACGAAAGGATTAGTTATGAGTCATAAATATCTTACCATAAATGAAAGAAATAAGATAGAAGTTTTACTAAAAGAAAATTATTCTGTTAATAAAATTTCTAAAATCATTGGTGTTCATCGTTCTACTATTTATCGTGAAATTAAAAGATGCCATTCTGTATATGATGCTTCTATTGCACAAAAAGATTTTTTATCAAACTCTAAGAAAAAAGGTAGAAATTTAAAAGCCTGTAAAAATTTAATTTCTTTAATCCAAAATAGATTAAAAAAGACTTGGTCTCCTGAACAAATAATCGGAAGAGAATTAAAGGGTAAATTAGCTTTTAAAACGATTTACAACTGGATTTATTCTGGGATTATTAAAATTGAATTAACTCATTTAAGAAGAAAAGGAAAGACTAGAAAACCACGAGAAACTAGAGGAAAATTTAATATTGGAAGTTCTATAGATAAACGTCCAAAACATGTAAAAACTAGGGAAGAATTTGGACATTGGGAACTTGATACAGTAGTATCTTCTCGTGGAAAGAGTAAAGGCTGCTTAGCAACATTTGCTGAAAGAAAAACAAGATTTTACATAGCGATAAAAATCTCTGATAGAAGCAAAACATCTATGTTACAAGCGATAAAGAAATTGATGTCTTATTATCCTAAAGAAGCACTAAAAAGCTTTACCTCAGATAGAGGAAAAGAATTTGCTTGTTGGAAAGAAGTTGAAAATATGGGAATTCCATTTTATTTTGCAGATGCATACAGTGCTTGGCAAAGAGGAACAAATGAAAATAGTAATGGACTATTGAGAGAGTTTTATCCAAAGAAAACAGATTTAGCAAAAATATCAGAAAAAGAATTAAAAAAGGTCTTAAACTTAATAAATTCAAGACCTAGAAAATGTTTAAACTATGTAACAAGTGGAGAAAAATTTTTATACGAATTAGAAAAATTAAAAATGTCGCAATAAATATTGCAATTTATCATATCAAATACATATTTAGATTTTGATTTTACTTCGTCACTTTTTTTATTAAAAAAATTTTTTCCAGAAAAAGAGATTTTTGCTGTTTCTTTTAAACAAGATATTTCTAATTTTTTTTCTTTATTATATAATCTTATAATTGGATTTTTTGATGTATCTAAATTATAAAATAAAGAATTTAAAATTTCATCATATCCAATATATTTTCTTCCTGAAAGTATTCTTCTTAGATTTTCAATCTCATTTATATTAAATAGAGAAACTGCTTCTAATATAGTTGTCTTTTTTGAGTTATTTGCTCCTACAAAAATATTAATTTTATTTAGATAATCTATTTCTATTTTTTCTATTCCTTTAAATTTATCTATTTCTATTTTATTTATCATCATTTTTTCCTATTTTTCCAATAAAGATTTAATTTCTAAAAGAAGTTTATTTAATTTCTCTTTCTCTTTTTGATTTAAATTATCATACTTTTCTTTTATCTGAGTTTGAAGGAATGGCAACTCTTCTATTTCAAAAATAAATTCTTCTTTTTTATCCTTTTTATCAATTAAGATAGTCTCATTTATTTTATTAATTATGTCTAAAGCTGTTTTATAGTCTATTCCTTCTACATCTATTTTCTCTAATAATTCTTGTTCTTTATATAATTCTTCAATTAATTTTACCGTCATAACAGATATTATTTGTTTTGTAGAATTATTCTTAGCTTTTTTATAAAGTTCATATCTTTTTCTATATCTTAAAGCAGTATCTTTTTTATATCCTGATACTTCTAAAAACCTAACATACATTCCATCAGAACTTCCTTTTTTAGATAATTTTTCATAAACTTCTGTAAGTTCTTTTCCTATCATTATATTTCCTGCTCCATTTATTTTTAAAAGAGCTAATGTCTTTTCATTCAAATAATCTACAAGTTCTTTATCATCTGTAAAATCACTATATAAATCATTAGGTATTTGAAATGTTTTTACCATATCGTTAGGTAATGATAAAGCCATTTCTGATTGACTTGCAGAAGATGTTTCTTCTGCTTTTTCTTTTTTTCTAGCTGCCAATCTTTCTTTAAATAATTCTTGAGTTCTGTTATTGGGTTTTGCCATTATTATCCTACCTTTCTAATTTTATAACTAGGTCGCACCATGCGACTTAGTTTTTTTATTTTTACTCATTTTTCATAAAATACCATTCCCACAAATAGAACATTTTTATTCCTTTATTTTATAAAGAAGTATAATATTTTTTATTCTCTATTTATTTAATAGTTTCTTCTGCTTTTTTTATAAAATTTTCCTCTAAATCTGCAATTTTAAATTCTAATATAAATCCTTTTAAAATTTTAAAATTACTTATTATATCTGGAAATAGTTTTTTCGTAGTTGGTCTTTTTATCTTGATAACTAAGTCGCATGGTGCGACTTAGTTTTCACTTTCTCGCACCGTGCGAGAAAGTTTTACATATTTAATATAACATCTAATAAAGATTCTTGAGCTGCTGCAAGGATTCTTGCTCTGCTTTCCCAAATAGTTTTACCTTTTCTTGCTAAAGTTTCTACTTGAGATAACTCTTTTATAGGCTCAGGAAATACTATATCTGTTCCTTCAATAGCTTCTTTTATGTCTTTTAAAATTCCCTTTTGAGTTGCTGTCGGTCTGTATTTGTTCACTATTATAGAATGAATCTTTTCTACACCTGTTTCTGATATAACATTTAAAGCTCCCTTTAATGTTGGGTTGTCGCAGAACATAGGAATTATAACTTTATCTGAGCAGGCAACGAAAGTACTATCTATTTTCATTGTAGGTATACTGTCAATTAGTATATAATCATATTCTTCCTGCATTTGTTTTATAAAATCAGGAAGTTTTTCTAAAAATCTATCTGTAAAAAGAGAACTTTTAGTAGGAATAAAATAAAGGTTTGTTCTTAGTTTTACTGTTTCTACTTTATCATTCATGACACAGTATCTAAGGTCTTTTTTAAAGTCTATGCTGTCAACTTCTTCATCAGACAATGTATAATCTAAAATATTATTTTGTGAATCTGAAGTTAGAAGTAATACTCTTTTATCCTGCATAGCAAGTCCATATCCTAGCTGAACGGTTAAGAAAGTTTTTCCTATCCCACCTTTATTAACCTTAATACTAAAAACTTTTCCCATCTCTTTTTTACTCCTTTCTATTACAAGCTTATCATCTACTGCTGTAATTTCTACTTCATTATTTTCTGAAGTTAATCTCATTTCTTTTATAACTGCTGAAGGAATATTTAATCTTGTTACTAAGTAATCTTTATCTTTGTATACTCTTGTAAAATTAAGTTTTATATTTTTTTCAAGAATAGCTTTATCTTTAGATTTTTCAGGATTTTTAAAAGTTCCCTTTTTTATAGTTATTTTATTGTCTCTAAAAGAAAACTTTATATCACTTTCTTTCGGAGATACACCTAATGTTTCTATAAGCTCTTTATCTAAGTTTAATACTGCACTACTTATAACATTGGGATTTTCTTTTTTATAAAAAATTCCTATTTTCTTTTTCATCATTACCACCCTTCTAAAAACTTGGTAAATTTTAATTATTACTGTCTAATTTATTTTCTTGTTCTAATATATCATACTCTTTTTTCAGTTCTAATAATAATTCTTCTTCACTTGGCAAGTAAAGCATATACTTTGAAGCAAATATTTGTTTCTCCCCTTTAGGTAAAGTATATTTTACTATTGAATCACTTTTGGCTGCACAAAGAACTATTCCAATAGGAGGATTATCTCCCTCATTCATCATCTCTTCTTGAAAATAATGAACATACATCTGCATTTGACCTAAATCTTGATGAGTTAAATCTCCAACCTTTAAGTCAATAAGAACAAAACATTTTAAAATATAATTATAGAAAACTAAATCTATATAAAAATGTCTGCCGTCAAAAGTTATTCTTTTTTGTCTAGCAACAAATGAGAATCCTCTTCCAAGTTCTAATAAAAATTTTTGCAAATGATTTATAAGGGATTGTTCCAAATTTTTCTCTAAAAAATCTATATTTTCAGGCAATCCTAAAAATTCTAAAACATAAGGGTCTTTTATTATATCTTCAGGTAGATTTTTTTTAAGTTCTAGCTTATATATTTCTTGAGAAACTTTTTCTTTATTTTTACTTGATAAGATTCTCTCATAAAAAAGTGTTGTTATCTGTCTTTCAAGTTGTCTTGTACTCCAATTAGACTTTATAGTTTCTTCAATATAAAAGTTTCTAGCATTTTCATTCTCTACTCTCATAAGAAGCCTATAATGTGTCCAACTTAATTGGTCACTCAGTGCGTGACTTTTTGGAAAAGTTAAATAAAACTGTCTCATATATTTTAAATTTGTGAGAGTAAAGCCTTTTCCAAACTCTTTAGTCATCTCTTTAGAAAGATTTTTTAAAAGTGCTGCTCCATACTCAGCTTTTTCATTACCACTTTGTTTTTCTACTATTATTCTTCCTATATTCCAATAAGCTTCTACCATAGCATTATTAGCAGTTTTATAAACTTTATTTCTAGCTTCCTGAAGTACTTTTTTTACTTCTTCAAAAATAACTTTTTCTTGAATTTCTAATGCCATTTTCAACCTCTTAGTTTTCTTATTCTTAAATATTATTACTGTTGTTTTTTCTATATGTTTATGATATAATTTTAATGCGGAGGGGGTATATCGGAAGATAGCCCTTTTTATTTACTTTTCATATAAAGAAAGGTTCTTATTTCTAAGAACCTTTCTATTTTTTTATCTAATTACTTTAAAATTATCTTTTAGAAACTAAATCAAAGAAAGCTTTATAATGCTCTTCATTTTTAAATTGATGTTCAAAGATAACTTCTCCATTTTTTCTAATAACCACATTAATACTTCCGTCTAAATTGTAATGTAATTTCATATTGCTACCTCCATAATATCAATATTTTAAAGGAGCTAAATACATTACCTTTGCGGAGGGGATATATTATAGTTCCTTTTTATATTATAATTGTAGTATATTTTTTCATAAAAGTCAATCAAAATTTGTTATTTTGTATTGACTTTTTAAATTAATCTTTAAATCCAACTTGTCCCTCCGTGAATTACTCCTACTAAACCTAAAGGTCTTGAAAGAGCTTCGTAATTACTCATTAGAGTAATTCTAAAGAAGTTTGACAGCTTAAGCTATCCTTGTTCTTTCAGGTGTGTCTACAATACCTCTACTATATAAAACTTCTAAATCCACTGCATTATTTTTTCTTTAAAAAGCTTTATTATTACCTATGTTGCAAACGACGGTGAAATGGTGCCAACAAAATCGCTGTAAAATGCCAGTTGCGTCGCTCAAATCGTGCCAGTAAAATCGGACTAAAAGTGCCACTTAAAAACTCCCAGAAGTATAAAAATTCTGGGAGTTAATTTTTTTATTCTTTTCTTAGTGAATCTCCTGAAATTATTATTTTATAGGCTTTTGAAGACAACCTATCTAATACTCCATCTGCAAGTATATTTCCACCAAGTTGTTTATGCCATTCTGTTATCTCTAATTGAGAGCAGATAATTACACTACCAACAGATGATATCCTATAGTCAAGTAAGGTAAATAAATCAAAACATTCTTTTTCGTCAAGTGGAGTTATTAAAAAATCATCAATTATTAAGACAGACGGCTGAATATATTTTCTCATTGTATCTCTAGTACTTCGTTCAACAAGCCTTTCATCAGCAAAGTCAGCAAGTAAATCATACATTCTTACATATCTTACAGAAAACAAAGAATCACACGCATGATTTCCAAGTGCATTTACTAAATAACTTTTTCCTGTTCCGCAAGCTCCTAAAACAATTATATTTTTTTTCTCACCAATATATTTATTTGTACTTAATTTAGAAATTAATTCTTTATTTAATTTTCTGTCAGCAGTATATTTAATTTCATTAAGAGAAGCCATTGGTTGAGAAAACTTAGCTTTTTTCTTTAATTTAGAAATAGTATTATTTTTTCTAGAAACTACTTCATTTTCAGTTATTTCATCTAAAATATCAACGATATTTTTAGAAAGAAGTTCACCATTATCTTTCATAGAAAGTAAAAGTTCAGCCATTACAGGTAACCTCATTTCTCTTAATCTCTTTATGATTTCTTCAAATTTTTTATCATCTTTAGAGTTATATATTTTTTTACTTACCAAAGTAATCCCCTCCTCTTAAAAAAGTAGTAGCTGTATTTTCAGATTCTTCTTTCTCTTTTCTTTCTTGACAAATATCTTTATTAGTATTTAAGATATATTTAAGATTCTTTCTGATTGGCCTTATATTTAATTCTAAGGCATATTGGCAGGCACTATTTAACCTTTCATCTGAATATGTGTCTGCCAATTTTAAAATTGAATGAACAGTTTGATAACAAGTTTGCTCTAACCTTTGATTTTTCAAAAATTTGAGTAATTAATTTTAAAACAAATTCTCCTTTTGCTTTAGCCCAATTAAGATATCTTTCTTTATTCCATTCTTGATAAATATTACTTTTCTCTGGCATATGTGAAGGTTCTGTTCTGTAATTTCCTAAAAAAGATGATGGGAAAAAGGTATGTATACAAACTAATTCTTGATGATAATAGACTTTAAAATATTGCGGATAAATCTTTAATTGTACTTCTTCACCAATTAAATCATGCGGTACCGAATAGTAATTTCGCCTTATGCTGATATGGCTATTTTTTTGAACTTTAGCTATTTTCCATTCGCAAAGTTCATAAGGTTCTGGCGGTAAAGGAGTTAATGTTTCTTTTTCAATTTCATTAAAGATAGAAAATCTGCTGCTTTTTTCTTTTGAAATGATTTAAGATTAAATTTTTCTAATTCTTTTTCTAAGTGTAAATTATATTCATCCATTGAAAAGAATTGAAGATTCCTCATTTTTGCTAGAAGAGCAGTAGTTAATTTTCCAACAGTATTTTCTACCATTGCTTTATCTCTTGGGTGTCTAACACGAGTTGGAACTATTGTAGTTGAATAATATTCTGCAAGATCACTATATGTTTTATTAAGTACAATCTCATCTTTGGTGTTTTTAGTAACTCCTGTTTTTAAATTATCTGAAACTATTATCTGTGTAACTCCGCCAAAGTAATTAAACATTTGAATATGTGCATCTATCCAACTTTCAGTTTTCATATTAGGATAGACTTTTGCAAAGGCATATCCGCTAAATGGCAAAACTCCTACAAAAAGATATCCGTATTGTATTTCTCCTGTATCAGGGTCAGTCCAATTAGCTTTGCTTCCAGCCCAGTCAGTTTCAATTTTAACTCCAGCCCTATTTTTTAAAACATCAGTAAATTCATGCGTATTTAAATGGTCATTAAAATATTTTTTAAATTGAGTTAATTTATATGGTAGTGTACCACTTAACCTGCACTCATCACTATATTCTTCCCATAAAAGCTGCATAGTGACTCCAGGTCTTGAAAGTTCTTTAGTTAGCTTCTCATAATCAGGCATAACATATGAAGTATCTCTTTTGGGAACTATTTCAAAATTAAGAAATTCTTGTATTTTCTGTTCTTCCATAACTTCAAATTCTTGAAAAGTCCGCTTAGTGCTGCTCATTTTTTTAACAATTAGATTTACAGAATTTCTAGAAAGTCCTAAAGAGTCAGCAATTTTTCTGTTTGAAACATTTTTACTTTTTAGTCTAGCAATTTCTTGATATTTGTTACTCATATATTGAAACCTCCTTAAAAAAAAATGTTGTACAAAACTTTGTTTGTACAACATTATTATACCTTATTTTGGAGTGGCACTATTACAGCGATTTTTATATCATGATTTGAGTAATGAAAATGGCACTTTTAGTCCGACGCAAGTGGCACTCTAACTCCGTCGTATGCA
>CATORG010000060.1:12500-161154 GCA_951804985.1 Dryomyza anilis | reverse complement strand
ATCATTGAGTATACATATGAACATGGTTGTACGATACTAATTCGTTTACAGCTTTTATTCGCATTTAAAGAAATTTGAATTGATTGTTAAAATATATAAGATTAACATTTCAAAAGGGTATAAATCCTTTAAATGATTTGATTTTGTAAAAACGCTTTTAAATCCATACTCAAAGAAATCTCAGCTACAAAATGAAGGGTGTATACGAAATTATTTATACATTTTCTTTTAAACTTAAAAAGTTAACACGGTAAAAAAAATATCACAAATGAAGAACAATACTCCATAGTTTTTAAAAACAGTTAAAGAATTATATTTCTGAAAGAGTTACGACGAATTTCCGTATTTTAGTCTTCCAGCCCACCATCAGCCGTTGGACACTATTTCTTCTTACATTTTTGATAACACTAATCCAACAATCGCTTATTTTATTTCAGTTTAACAATATTTCAATATTTTTCGAAGAATGGATTTTATATAAGCCAATAATTTTAAATCTGGACCTAGCTCAGGCAGTTTGGAGGGTTACATCCTTTTGAACAAATTATGTAATATTGTTCTATACGGGTTTCAGCAGTCTCTCGCTCGTTTATTTGGATCTTTAATCCATTTCTTCGATTTTATTTGGAACTTAAAATTATCTCAGTTTAAATTTCATCTTTACTTTTTGAAAATATGAAATATATTATAAATTTTTGATATATCTCTTATTGCTTATTGGGCTTAGATCCAACACTTTACTTTCGCCGCAAATTTACGTTTCATAAATCCTGATTTTCGACCTGATTTACATTTACTATTTAAGAAGATGGTCTCTTGAAACCGAATTGGAATATAGAAGTATCCCTGCAATAATTGCATGCATTGTAGAACGGCTAGCTTATCAAAATGTCCAATATTTATTTTCCCACTTTTGTTGTCTACATGATCGATTACTTATAACTGAAAACTTGTTAATATTATTGTTTGTCATAAATCAGAGAATTTTTGAATTTACGGGATTTTTTTCCGTTATTCGCTTTGACCACAATATCCGCATTTGAATTTGTAAAAATAATTTCTTTTACACCCTTTATGTGACGTAAATTTTTTTTTTATTATGATAACATGATATGCCTTTTCATTTCAAATTAAAAGATAATTTAAAGTCAAGTTTAAAATTAAAGTCTACTTTTTGACAATTTTCATAAATAATAAAACGTCAAAAAGCTGATTTTAATTCTAAAGTCAACTTTCGACATTGCTTTGAGATATATCCTTTTAAAATAAACTTTGTTTAAAAATGTTGGTAATTTTATTACCTTTTAAATGAGACTTCAGTGTTTGATTTTGCTTCACTATTGCTTAAGTTATATTTAATTGATTAATTTATTGATTATTTATACATATTTTTTCAAAATTAAATCACCAAATCTTTTTAACCACACCATCTGGGAAGCTCAAATTTTACCAATATCTTAATTTTATGTTGTTTCATACTTCCAAATTTCATTAAATTCTGAAATAGTACTGCTAAAATTTTAATTTGTTTGTTTTCATATTTCAAAAATACCCTTATTTATTAAAAAAAAAAATTTTACCAACAAAAAAATAAATAGAAATATACATTAACAAATAAATTGGTATATAAAATTTGTATTTTGAAGTTGAATAAATAAATGTTCACAAAACAATGGAAAAATAGCGCGGCATAGAAAAATGTTTCTATGAAAAGATGTTGTTAGTCCCAGTCCAGGCTTGAACCGGGGACCTTTCGGCTCGCAGTCCAACGCACTAACCACAGAGCTACCGCGGCTATATAGATAAATTACAAATTATACAAATATATACAAATAATACAAGAACAACGCAAAAAAGGCATACTTTGCCTTACAAAAAAAAAAAAAATCTGACATTATATAAACATTATATAGACAATTATATGAATTACATAAATTATATAAATTATATAAATTATATAAATTATATAAATTATATAAATTATATAAATTATATAAATTATATAAATTATATAAATTATATAAATTATATAAATTATATAAATTATATAAATTATATATATTATATAAATTATATAAATTATATAAATTATATAAATTTTATAAATTATATAAATTATATAAATTATATAAATTATATAAATTATATAAATTATATAAATTATATAAATTATATAAATTATATAAATTATATAAATTATATAAATTATATAAATTATATAAATTATATAAATTATATAAATTATATAAATTATATAAATTATATAAATTATATAAATTATATAAATTATATAAATTATATAAATTATATAAATTATATAAATTATATAAATTATATAAATTATATAAATTATATAAATTATATAAATTATATAAATTATATAAATTATATAAATTATATAAATTATATAAATTATATAAATTATATAAATTATATAAATTATATAAATTATATAAATTATATAAATTATATAAATTATATAAATTATATAAATTATATAAATTATATAAATTATATAAATTATATAAATTATATAAATTATATAAATTATATAAATTATATAAATTATATAAATTATATAAATTATATAAATTATATAAATTATATAAATTATATAAATTATATAAATTATATAAATTATATAAATTATATAAATTATATAAATTATATAAATTATATAAATTATATAAATTATATAAATTATATAAATTATATAAATTATATAAATTATATAAATTATATAAATTATATAAATTATATAAATTATATAAATTATATAAATTATATAAATTATATAAATTATATAAATTATATAAATTATATAAATTATATAAATTATATAAATTATATAAATTATATAAATTATATAAATTATATAAATTATATAAATTATATAAATTATATAAATTATATAAATTATATAAATTATATAAATTATATAAATTATATAAATTATATAAATTATATAAATTATATAAATTATATAAATTATATAAATTATATAAATTATATAAATTATATAAATTATATAAATTATATAAATTATATAAATTATATAAATTATATAAATTATATAAATTATATAAATTATATAAATTATATAAATTATATAAATTATATAAATTATATAAATTATATAAATTATATAAATTATATAAATTATATAAATTATATAAATTATATAAATTATATAAATTATATAAATTATATAAATTATATAAATTATATAAATTATATAAATTATATAAATTATATAAATTATATAAATTATATAAATTATATAAATTATATAAATTATATAAATTATATAAATTATATAAATTATATAAATTATATAAATTATATAAATTATATAAATTATATAAATTATATAAATTATATAAATTATATAAATTATATAAATTATATAAATTATATAAATTATATAAATTATATAAATTATATAAATTATATAAATTATATAAATTATATAAATTATATAAATTATATAAATTATATAAATTATATAAATTATATAAATTATATAAATTATATAAATTATATAAATTATATAAATTATATAAATTATATAAATTATATAAATTATATAAATTATATAAATTATATAAATTATATAAATTATATAAATTATATAAATTATATAAATTATATAAATTATATAAATTATATAAATTATATAAATTATATAAATTATATAAATTATATAAATTATATAAATTATATAAATTATATAAATTATATAAATTATATAAATTATATAAATTATATAAATTATATAAATTATATAAATTATATAAATTATATAAATTATATAAATTATATAAATTATATAAATTATATAAATTATATAAATTATATAAATTATATAAATTATATAAATTATATAAATTATATAAATTATATAAATTATATAAATTATATAAATTATATAAATTATATAAATTATATAAATTATATAAATTATATAAATTATATAAATTATATAAATTATATAAATTATATAAATTATATAAATTATATAAATTATATAAATTATATAAATTATATAAATTATATAAATTATATAAATTATATAAATTATATAAATTATATAAATTATATAAATTATATAAATTATATAAATTATATAAATTATATAAATTATATAAATTATATAAATTATATAAATTATATAAATTATATAAATTATATAAATTATATAAATTATATAAATTATATAAATTATATAAATTATATAAATTATATAAATTATATAAATTATATAAATTATATAAATTATATAAATTATATAAATTATATAAATTATATAAATTATATAAATTATATAAATTATATAAATTATATAAATTATATAAATTATATAAATTATATAAATTATATAAATTATATAAATTATATAAATTATATAAATTATATAAATTATATAAATTATATAAATTATATAAATTATATAAATTATATAAATTATATAAATTATATAAATTATATAAATTATATAAATTATATAAATTATATAAATTATATAAATTATATAAATTATATAAATTATATAAATTATATAAATTATATAAATTATATAAATTATATAAATTATATAAATTATATAAATTATATAAATTATATAAATTATATAAATTATATAAATTATATAAATTATATAAATTATATAAATTATATAAATTATATAAATTATATAAATTATATAAATTATATAAATTATATAAATTATATAAATTATATAAATTATATAAATTATATAAATTATATAAATTATATAAATTATATAAATTATATAAATTATATAAATTATATAAATTATATAAATTATATAAATTATATAAATTATATAAATTATATAAATTATATAAATTATATAAATTATATAAATTATATAAATTATATAAATTATATAAATTATATAAATTATATAAATTATATAAATTATATAAATTATATAAATTATATAAATTATATAAATTATATAAATTATATAAATTATATAAATTATATAAATTATATAAATTATATAAATTATATAAATTATATAAATTATATAAATTATATAAATTATATAAATTATATAAATTATATAAATTATATAAATTATATAAATTATATAAATTATATAAATTATATAAATTATATAAATTATATAAATTATATAAATTATATAAATTATATAAATTATATAAATTATATAAATTATATAAATTATATAAATTATATAAATTATATAAATTATATAAATTATATAAATTATATAAATTATATAAATTATATAAATTATATAAATTATATAAATTATATAAATTATATAAATTATATAAATTATATAAATTATATAAATTATATAAATTATATAAATTATATAAATTATATAAATTATATAAATTATATAAATTATATAAATTATATAAATTATATAAATTATATAAATTATATAAATTATATAAATTATATAAATTATATAAATTATATAAATTATATAAATTATATAAATTATATAAATTATATAAATTATATAAATTATATAAATTATATAAATTATATAAATTATATAAATTATATAAATTATATAAATTATATAAATTATATAAATTATATAAATTATATAAATTATATAAATTATATAAATTATATAAATTATATAAATTATATAAATTATATAAATTATATAAATTATATAAATTATATAAATTATATAAATTATATAAATTATATAAATTATATAAATTATATAAATTATATAAATTATATAAATTATATAAATTATATAAATTATATAAATTATATAAATTATATAAATTATATAAATTATATAAATTATATAAATTATATAAATTATATAAATTATATAAATTATATAAATTATATAAATTATATAAATTATATAAATTATATAAATTATATAAATTATATAAATTATATAAATTATATAAATTATATAAATTATATAAATTATATAAATTATATAAATTATATAAATTATATAAATTATATAAATTATATAAATTATATAAATTATATAAATTATATAAATTATATAAATTATATAAATTATATAAATTATATAAATTATATAAATTATATAAATTATATAAATTATATAAATTATATAAATTATATAAATTATATAAATTATATAAATTATATAAATTATATAAATTATATAAATTATATAAATTATATAAATTATATAAATTATATAAATTATATAAATTATATAAATTATATAAATTATATAAATTATATAAATTATATAAATTATATAAATTATATAAATTATATAAATTATATAAATTATATAAATTATATAAATTATATAAATTATATAAATTATATAAATTATATAAATTATATAAATTATATAAATTATATAAATTATATAAATTATATAAATTATATAAATTATATAAATTATATAAATTATATAAATTATATAAATTATATAAATTATATAAATTATATAAATTATATAAATTATATAAATTATATAAATTATATAAATTATATAAATTATATAAATTATATAAATTATATAAATTATATAAATTATATAAATTATATAAATTATATAAATTATATAAATTATATAAATTATATAAATTATATAAATTATATAAATTATATAAATTATATAAATTACATAAATTATATAAATTATATAAATTATATAAATTATATAAATTATATAAATTATATAAATTATATAAATTATATAAATTATATAAATTATATAAATTATATAAATTATATAAATTATATAAATTATATAAATTATATAAATTATATAAATTATATAAATTATATAAATTATATAAATTATATAAATTATATAAATTATATAAATTATATAAATTATATAAATTATATAAATTATATAAAATTATATTCAATCCTAGCGGCCCCTACACCAATATATATATATATATATATATATATATATATATATATATATATATATATATATATATATATATATATATATATGAATATAGTAATAAGTGTTTAATTACATAAATCAATGAAAATCCAATAATTAAAATGGGTACAGAAGATGTATTTAAACGCGTACATTAAGTTGTTCCTTACTTTTCTGGGGCAGAATCTCCATAACTAGAAACTAATTTATTGAAGGCTGGAATCAGATTATGAGGAATTTATTAAATGCGTTAGGTTACATTTGCAGGGTGATGCTTATAAATTGGTGAGGATAAAACATTTTCAAAAAATAGAAGAATTATATGAGTTGCTAAAAAATACATACTTAACTGATATTTCTTTAGATTCAGTACTAGAAAAGATTAAAAAAGTTTTTCAAAATAGTAAAGAGAGTCTAAGAGCGTTTGGAAGACTATTAGACGAATTGCAATCCATGGCATTAGAAATTGCAAGTAAAAAATACCGTAAAAAGATAGATAATGATGACGTATTCAGATTGAAATTACAGAAGTCAGTATTGATCTCTTTTAAAGTAGGGCTGAAGGATCCAACAATATATGTTGTATTGTGAAGTATTAAGTCAGACACATTAGATGCATTATTGGAAGAAGCATTTAATGTTGAAGCTATTATGCAACTAAGATCAAAATTAAATGAGTACGAATATAATGTTGAGACAGAAACTAATTCAAAAATAATTAATGTTTCGACATGTTCAATCTGTATGAAATTAGGACATACTAGGGACGATTGTATTATTAGGAAAAATGAGCCTTTCTGCTACGAATGTGGAAGTTATGGCCATGAAGATAATTAGAAATGTGCCAATATTAATATGAAAGATTGTAAAACACAGTTAGGTAATAATGATAGTAAAAATAATAATAACATAGAAAATAAAACAAGTAATATGAAATGCTTATGGTGTGATAGAAAAGGGCATAAAATAGATAAATGAGCCTTTCTGCTACGAATGTGGAACTTATGGCCATGAAGCTAATTAGAAATGTGGCAATATTAATATGAAAGATTGTAAAACACAGTTAGGTAATAATGATAGTAAAAAAATAATAACATAGAAAATAAAACAAGTAATATGAAATGCTTATGGTGTGATAGAAAGGGGCATAAAATAGATAAGTGTTATGCGAAAACAAAATTTTAATCAGTCACAAATAATAATCATAATCAGGGAAACTAAGAGGGGCTCAGTCTAGGCCAATAAACTGGGGACCCCAAAAGAAAAGTAATATAGGGCCAAATGAGTTAGGAATTGTAGATAAGACATCGAAAGAAACTGTGGTCAAATTTACTACCCCATTAAACTTTCAAGAACTGAAGGAGGAAAACAATGAATTAAAATATGAATTTAATGCAAAAGAAAATTGCATAATACACAATTGGAATAGATATTGTTCGAATTTATATAATTTATCTGTTTTCATTGAAGTACCTTGCAAGGCAGCTAAAATGGAAGACTTATTTTATTAGTAGACTCAAGAGCAGATGCCAGTTTAGTAAAAGAAAGTGCGATGACAAGTTTTCCAGGATTTGACAAAAATATACAAAAGGATTTGAATGGAACTTTTAGTGGGTGCGTTAGGACATTAGGAACCACCAGGGTTCAACATGAGAGCATAGGGTGCTTAAGTTTAATGCTACACGTAGTGTCACTTGAACAAGTAGTTCCAGCAGACGGAATAATCGGACGCGACAATATACGAAATCGATCTATAATAAATGCGATAGACAAAAGGATAACGTTCTTTGATTAAGATAAAAATCATATTATAATACTACCAATGAAAACACAGACAGAATACAAAACATTTTTTACAATCAACACATTAAAATTCAAGCGATAACCGCGAAAAAAGTATTATTACCTTTAAAAACAAAAATTCGAACCGTATTACATAAACAAGAAATTTTTTCCAGGTGTATATATAGGCGTAAGCCTATCAAATGTTAGCGAAAATAGAGTTTATGTTTCAACATTAAATGCTTCAGAAAAATAAATTCTAATAGACAACAAATTTAAACCAAAATTTTCGAATTTTAATCAGTATAAAGAATCGGATACCAAAAATTCTACAATAAATAGCGTAAATTCAGTAAATATAACAAATAGAAATAACAGATTATTAAGGGAAATTAAAATTGACGAAAGTTTGAATAAAGACGAAATTACATCTTTACAAAATTTGTGTATTTCTTATCATGACGTTTTTCACTTAGATGGCGATGAATTAACATACACGCCAGCGCTTAAACATGAAATAACCACACAGTGGAACCAACCACCAATTAATCAGAAACAATATAAACTTCCAAATACACATAGGGAAGAAATTAATAGACAAGTAGTAAAAATGCTAGATGACGGCATTATATCTCCAAGCACCTCACCTTGGAATTCACCGTTATTGTTAGTACCAAAAAGGAGCGATAAGACTAGCAATAGATTTTCGTAAACTTAATGGACTAACAATAAAACAAGTATTTGGGCCATTCCACACCAAATCGACCAAAAAAAGTCTAATTTGATATTTTACCTTTTCGATTTTAATGAAATTTTGGCAACTGATAAAGGGTATTGAGACATGCATTTTTCCGACCACTACTTCCAGAGATACAGTGGCTCAAAGTAGGAAAAAAGGGCCAAAAATCACTTTTGTATGGTTGTTCATATTTAAATATCTCTTGCACTAGAAACTCCGTTAATAACTTGTTTTAAAGCTAATAGAACAAACTCTTAGAAAAATTAAGTTGTAATTTTAAAACGTTAACATGTGGCCCGTGGTCATTATCTTTGCACTTCAAAATTTTTGGTCCTTAAAAAGGACCCTTTTTAAAATATTGAAAAAAATCATAAATTTTTGTTATAAATATGGTTAGTGCACTTTTGGAGTCAAGAAACACATTTTATTACATAAAAACTGAAGTTTGAGCACAAAATGGATTTCTCTTCTTTGGTAACAGTGGCACCTAATGTTACATGTACAGTATCAGTTTGAAGTTGATCTGACATCGCGTTCGCGATTTAAAGCAAAAGTTGACTTTGCACCGATGTCGACTTAGCCGCGGTCTCCCCTATATATATATATATATATATATATATATATTATGCAAAAGAAAGATTGAATATATTATCATATATCAAGCATAATTAAATTAATAAATTAGTGCATGAATAAATAGCTAAGTATTTATGAAAATGACTAGCATTGATTCATGTGGTAATGAAATATTAAGGAAAAAATAAAGATTTATAAAGTACATGTACATTTTATTAAAAGTAATAAATGAAATGTTCAATATAAACATACAATGAATATATTAAATTTCTATATAAATTAAAAATTATGTTAAATTATGTATGAAGTTATAGTAAACAAATAATAAGTATTTTAATAATAATCCTGATTCTGCAAATGTACATCAACCACGACGAAGCACGCAAAGAATAAAACATGCATGAAGAAGAAGAACAAGCAATCCACCTAACAATAAAAAATGAACGTAAAAGACAATAAGCTGAAATTTTAATTGCCAAAGAAGGTCGTTTAATTTTGTTGGGAAAAGGTCTGAAATGGTAATGTGATGTAATGAAGTACAAAAGAAGAATGATAAAATGACATGTGAGAGTTATGGCGCGAACGACAACATTTAGACATCAATACATGTTTAATTAAGAGAAAGGAGCTACCCTATGGATATGGATGTAGAAGTTTGACAAATCAGCAAAGAAAGTTGCAACTATTTTACCATAATAATGCAACAACATTTTACATCTTATATATACTAAATAACAAAGTTACCACAATTACACTGAATCACAAAATTTCATACTATGCTGAAATTTCTTCAAAAAATAAACATAATTTCTTAAAAAATTTTGGAGAAGACGAAAATTAAAAACATTAAGAACTATAGTTGCCAGGTCTTTATCCCACACAAAATACCTTTATCCCACGCCAGAATATAAAAAATACTACAGAAAATACCTTTGCCATTTAAAAATACCACAAAATATCCAACGCAATTAAAAAATACATCAAAAATTCCACAGATAAAAAAATAACGCAAAAAGTCCCACAAAGTTTAAAAATTTATGAAAATAAAATCATTAAATTTGAATTTATTTATCTCTACTATGTAATATACAATTGTTTATTTTTAAAAATGAAATAATCTACACTATAAGAATTTTATCAAGATATTAACAATGTAAAAGAAAAAACTATTATTATTTAATTAATAATAATTTTTTCTTAAAATAAGGGGGGAAGAATGTTGTATATCAGAAATACTTTTTCTTTTAGTTTGAGCACAATGGCATATTCATATTAATCATAATAATGTAACACCAAAAATGCTTACTGTTATGTATGCATTCACATTTTTCTCATACACTTATTTGATACACTTACTCTTATACACATATGATGACAACAACAAATGTTTTGGTTGTAATGTAAGCCTCATCAGGTAGCACCTGCATGCGACGTACAGGGAACTAAAGCACATAGAAGTTTTTCTCACGATCACCCCACTCACTTAAACTCTCAATGTTTTTGACAGACGAATGTGAGATGTGCTCTGCAGTCCGCACTCATGCGCTCATTTGTCTGTCCATCGGTTTTCATTTTATTAGTTTGCTGCATAAAGTAACACAGAACGATTACACGCACAAATTCTCACTGATATTTATTATTTCGTAAATTTAGTCCTTCTCGCTACTATAATATCAGCTGTTCCAAATGAGAAAAATAACCCTCTTCTTCTTAAATGCTATTCTCACTCGATAATTCGCCGGTGCTACCATATTTTTTTTTTTTTTTACAAATTAACCATATATGCAATGCACAGTGTTGATCGTAAGAAGGGATGATAGGTTAAAGGGAGGGGGGAAAGATGGAGTAGTGTCGGTGAATGTTTGTTTTGAACTTGCCAATATCGAAAATGTCGGGAAAAACGGACACAGGGAGATTGTTCCACAAACGTGTCGTGCGACTGAAAAACGAATTCTCTCCATAATGCGTCGTTCTGTTGAGAGCCGAGTGGACTACGAAGGGGTGGGCTTGGTTTGATGCCCGAGTAGAACGAGAAAACACACGACCTGGTGGAATCAGGCCATGTATTTCCCTCGAACACTTATTACTGATTACAACGATGACGACCCACGCAAACGTTTTAAGGACCATGATTTACGGATATGCACCTGGAATGTCCGGACCCTTTATAGGGAAGGTGCCTCTATCCAGCTGGCAGATGTCCTCGAAAAATATAAGGCTGACATCACCGCTATCCAGGAGATGCGATGGACGGGACAGGGCTGTTCGAAACAAGCGTCCTGTGATATCTACTACAGCTGCCATGCGGAGAGACACGAATTTGGATGTGGATTTGTGGTCGGCAAGAGACTCCGCCACCTTGTCTCTAGGTTCACGCCCGTGGACGAAAGGCTGGCAACAATCCGCATCAAGGCTAAATATTTCCATATCAGCCTAATTTGTGCACACGCTCCGACGAGCGAGAAAGATGACGAGACAAAAGAGCGCTTCTACGAGCGCCTAGACAACGCATACGAGCGCTGCCCCCGCCACGATATCAAAATCGTGCTAGGCGATTTTAACGCCAAGGTGGGCAGATAAGCCATCTATTGTCCCACAATCGGAAAATTTAGCCTCCATGCCAACACTTCCGATAACGGAACGAGGCTAATCGACTTCGCCGCAGCACGAAACATGGTAGTTAGTAGCACTAGATTCGAACATTTCGATATCCACAAGGCCACATGGCTGTCGCCCGATCAAAAAACTCGAAATCAAATTGATCACGTTGTGATTGACGGAAGGCACGCTTCAAGCGTGATGGACGTACGCACTATCCGAGGTGCCAATATGGACTCGGATCATTACCTTGTAGCAGCCAAGGTCCGCACACGCTTAAGCGCTGCGAAGAACGTACGGAACCAAACGCAGAGAAAGCTAGACGTCGGAAAGCTGCAATCACAACAGACAACGCAAGCCTTTTCCACTCGACTCTCACACCTGCTTAGACAAAGCACTCCTCCTCTCGATGATATAAGCGCGCAGTGGAATCATATCTCCTGCTCTATGCGTACGGCTGCCGAAGAGGTGCTTGGATTCCAACGCCCCCTGAGGAATCAGTGGTATGACCAAGAGTGTCGCGCGGCCACTGCAGAGAAAGACGCTGCGTACAAATCCACCCTGTAGTCAGTAGCTACGCGAGCTGCGAAGGAGCGATACAAAGAGAAGAGGAGGGAAGAGAGACGTCTTTTCAGGCGTAAAAAAAGCGAGGCAGAAAGACGTGAGTGTGAGGAGATTGAGATGCATGGGGACAGGAATGAGGCTCGAAAATTCTTCGAGAAAATAAGACGCCTAGCCGGAGGTTCGAAATCCGGAGCCTCTTCCTGTAAAGATGAGAACGGAAATCTAGTGACAGATATCCAGAGCACACTGAAAATATGGAGGGATCACTTCTCTAAACTGCTGACCGGTGATGATGACCTCAATTCCACCGATAGAGAAGCAAACCCGGCAACCCCAGTACTTGATGACGACGTTGAGATTCCGCCACCCGACCATGACGAGGTCAGAACAGCCATTGCTCGGCTGAAAAACAACAAAGCCGCAGGTGCTGATGGCCTGCCTGCTGAATTGTTTAAGACCGAAGGCGAAGAGCTAATAGAGAGCATGCACGAGCTCGTAAGCAGAATATGGTCGGATGAAAGCATGCCAAGTGACTGGAACCTCAGTGTACTCTGCCCAATCCTTAAGAAAGGGGATCCCACTATCTGCGCCAACTACCGTGGGATCAGCCTACTCAATATCGCATACAAGGTTCTATCGAGCGTATTATGTGAAAGACTGAAGCCCATCGTCAACAGACTGATTGGACCTTATCAGTGCGGCTTCAGACCTGGAAAGACCACCATAGACCAGATTTTCACATTGCGCCTAATCCAGGAAAAGACCCTAGAAAAACAGATCGACACCTACCACCTATTAGTCGACTATAAAGCCGCCTTTGACACTCCGATAAGGGAACGATTATACGCCGCAATGTCTGAGTTCGGTATACCTGCGAAACTTATAAGGCTTTGCAGGATGACCCTGAGCAACACACGTTGTTCAGTGAGAATAGGAAAAGACCTCTCCGAGCCATTTCATACCGAACGAGGTTTCAGACAGGGTGACTCCCTATCGTGTGACTTTTTTAACTTATTGATGGAGAAAATAGTTCGAGCTGCTGAACTCCGTCAAAGCGGCACTATCCTCAACAAAAGTGTCATGCTGCTCGCATATGCCGACGATATTGATATCATTGGCAGGAGCACACGAGCAGTCAGCGCAGCATTCTCCAGATTGGAGAAAGAGTCGCGTCGAATGGGTCTAGCGGTGAACGAGGACAAGACGAAGTTCCTTGTGCCAACAAGCAAAAAAGAGTCCGTGACAAAAAGCTGATTTTGACACCCACAAGTTCGACATTGTGAAGGACTTCGTCTATCTGGGATCCAGCGTAAACAGCAACAACGACGTCAGCCTGGAGATCAAACGGAGAATAACTCTTGCCAACAGGTGCTACTTTGGGCTCAGTAGGCAATTGAGAAGCAGAGCCCTCTCTCGCCGGACAAAAATAACGCTCTACAAGTCACTCATCATGCCCGTCCTACTTTATGGTGCAGAAACATGGACGCTGGCCACCACCGATGAGAGAGTACTGGGAGCGTTCGAGAGAAAGATTCTCCGTAAAATCTTTGGCCCTATCTGCTTTGCTAACGAGTATCGAATCAGGATGAACCACGAGCTGTATGAGATATTCGACGACATTGACATAGTCAAGCGCATCAAGATCCAGCGGCTTCGCTGGCTAGGTCATGTCGAACGAATGGATGAAAACACTCCAGCCAAGAAGGTGCTTGAATCGAAACTCGAAGGTGGACAGCGTAGAAGAGGGCGTCCAAATCTGCGTTGGAAAGACCAAGTTGAGGACAACCTGGCAACGCTTGGTATTTATAACTGGCGTCAGCGCGCGCAAAGCAGATCCGACTGGCGCGGCTTCATCTCAGCGGCCAAAACCGACCCACGGTTGTAAGGGCCATTTAAGTAAGTAAGTATTAAATATATTGCACGTTGCTGTACTCGGTTCAGGAACTCCAAGCAGGATTTTGAAGCCCCTGCCCAAATGTGCGAATTGAATTCCATTTTAGGCCGAATATAGGTAGTGTAGACAGTGCGTAAGTCAGCAGGAGTGAAGTATGTTTTACACCGTTTTAAAAAACCGAGGCACTTGGCCGCTTCTTTCGACACATTAAATATGTGATCATTCCAACGAAGATCACATTGAATTGATATGCCCAGAACGTCAAGAGCAGCCGACTGCGCAATATCCATAATACCCATATAGAGGGGAGGAAGGGGTGAATCCATTCTTTTGTGAGATAACAGACAACATTGGGTCTTGCTTGCATTAAAATCTACTCTATTTGCAACACCTCACTCAGAGATTGATTTAAGGTCATTATTGAGTGTGTCATTCATAGTGTGTCTTGTACTCTCAATCTCCAAAGAGTTTGGACGCTTGTTGAACGAGTATGAATGGCAAATGTTACTGTCATCTGCAAAGGAGTGAATTGGGTTCTGAGTCAATGACAGAAGATCATTGATAAATACCAGAAATAGGGACGGGGATAGGATGGAACCCTGCGGAACTTTAGAATTTTCATCAAACTACCACTTGATTTAAGCTACCACTGAAAAACTGGCCCGAAGGGTGTAGGCGTGTTTCTTTTATAAGTAAAATTTTCATTAAATAAAAGTATGTCTTAGAAGAAAAGATTTGTATTAATAATTTCATGATAGTAAAAATGGAAAAATGGTAAAAATATTGGGTTATTTTTTAAACTTTTTTGGATTGTATATATGTAGCCGTAGCCGCGGTAGCTCAGTGGTTAGTGCGTTGGACTGCGAGCCGAAAGGTCTCCGGTTCAAGCCTGGACTGGGGCTAACAACATCTTTTCATAGAAACATTTTTCTATACCGCGCTACCTCTCGGCAGTAAATGGCAAACCTACGAGAGTAAAACATTGCCTATGAAAAAGCTCTCACCCGCCGTTCGGATTCGGCAATAAACTGTAGGTCCCACCAATTTGAGTACAAATATAACACGCACAGCTCAAAATGGTGAGAGAGCTCGGCCTAAGTTCTTATAGAACTGTAATGCCAATCTATTATTATTATATATGTCTCGACCAAAAAAAGATTAAATTGTAACAAGGTTGTAAATGAGCGGACTCAAGCTCATCGCTCAACTCATCGCTCAACTCATCGCTCAACTCATCGCTCAACTACGCTCAAATGAGCTTGAGCGAAGGGGGTTGAGCGATGATTGATGGCTCAAATGTTGAGCGGACTCATCTGATGAGCGGAATCAACATATGAGCGATGGACTAGCGCTCAAATGTTGAGCGCGCTCATCTGATGAGCGGACTCAACAGCATGGGCTGACGTCAGATGAGCGCGCTCAACTAAAAAATAGACAAAATTTGAGAGCCGCTCAACTATTGTCGAAATTAAAATTTTTGATGACAAAGATTTGCACATCGACTACTTGACGCATATGGAATTTCACAAAGGTGCGTTTTTAAATGAAAGTGTTTCTACGGAAAGAAATTCACATCCAGGCGCATCAGTAGACTTTTTTTTTTGGACAAGTTGGTTCCGTTGGGATTTGGCCAGATCTTATCTGCGTCATTGGACATTTTTTTGGACAAATTGGTTTCTTTAGGTTTTGGCCAGAATCTAATTGCGTCATTGGACATTTTTTTGGACAAATTGGTTCCTTTAGGATTTGGCCAGAACCTAACTGCGTCATTGCACTTTTTTTCGGGTGAATCTGTTCCAATGGGATTTGGCCAGAACCTAACTGCGTCATTGGAAATTTTTTTGGACAAATTGGTTCCTTTAGGATTTGGCCAGAACCTAACTGCGTCATTGGACTTTTTTCGGGTGAATCTGTTCCAATGGGATTTGGCCAGAACCTAACTGCGTCATTGGACATTTTTTTGGACAAATTGGTTCCTTTGGATTTGGCCAGAACCTAACTGCGTCATTGGACTTTTTTCGGGTGAATCTGTTCCAATGGGATTTGGCCAGAACCTAACTGCGTCATTGGACATTTTTTTGGACAAATTGGTTCCTTTAGGATTTGGCCAGAACCTAACTGCGTCATTGGACTTTTTTCGGGTGAATCTGTTCCAATGGGATTTGGCCAGAACCTAACTGCGTCATTGGACATTTTTTTGGACAAATTGGTTCCTTTGGGATATGGCAAGAACTCAACTGCTTTTTTTGAAAAATGGGTTCTTGTGGACATAAATGCTAATCTAGGTATATCAATGGAATTTTTACCAGAATGTGTCTTTGTAAGGAGATCTCTGTGTGCATTTAATTCATGTACTTCATTAAAAAAATGAAGTGAGTAGTCTATTAGAATAAAGTTTTGTTTTTTCAAAATTTGAAAAATTATTTTGTTGTTTATTATATTGTTGTGTATACGAACTCTAAATCAACAAAAAAAATACTTTATCTTCATTATTATTTAAATATTTAGTAATTTATTTATTAAAATATTGCGTAATATTAGCATGTCTATTTCGACGTACTATGCGCAATTTTTCGAAATTGTGTTGGCTGAAGAAAATGGCATCGGGAGGGGTGCTCTTGCTGGAGACACGTTTAATGCCAGCATAAAGTCGGTGTTTGCTGTCGCCAAGGGGAGTAGCTACAACATGCTTCGGCATTTACGGGTAAGTTTTTTCTTTTGAATTGAATTATATATTAATAACGTTTTGTTTATATATAGAAATATCATGCATACGTTCTGGAGGCTGCTACGTCGAGTTCATCGTCAGATACGACTCCGCCAATAAAAAGACACAAAACTGGGAATGACAATGAAGTCAACCAGGCGACTCTACAGTACATTATTGAAGAGCTCCTTCCATTAAATACTGTAGAGTCCGCAGGCTTGCGTCGTTTAATAGATGTGAGTGCGGGAAGGAGTGTGAAGCTAATGAGCCGTCCAACACTAATGAAGATGTTGGATGAGCAATATTTAATGATGTTCGAGCGAATAAAAATGTCATCGGGAACACTGTGAACCTATGCCTCACTGTGGATTGCTGGAGTGCTCACCATAGGTCGTATCTAGGGGCAACCTGCCACTGGATAAATAGTGACCTATCTTGTGAAAGTCGTGTTTTATGCTGCAGGAGAATTTATGGATCGCATACCTTCGATGTACTAACGAAGGAAATCAGCTCGCTGCTAACGCTTTATAACATTACTGAAAAGGTCAAGTACATTGTAACGGACAATGCTTCAAATTTTGTGAAAGCATTTCGGTAAGTATTTTATTATTATTATTAAAATCAAACTTTTTATTAAATTTCAAGTATTAACATGAGAAAATCCTATATATTCTTAAAGAACACGGATTCTTTATGTTTTACTGTTACTTTTTACTTTTTTACTGTTACTATTTACTTTTTTTACTGTTTATGAGTAATTATTAATTGAACACTTGCAAAGTATTTATTACAAACAATTAAACTGATTACGACAAATAAATTACTATATGTTACAAATACTACAAAAAACATATAATAGGATACAGTCATTATTAATGGCAAATTATATAAAATTATAAGTATTTAGTAGAAACAATAATTTTCACTACATACGGCATATAATTCGTAAATAATCTTTTTTGCTTTAAATGTTTTTTGAAATGAATTAAAAAAGTCATCTTTAACAGATGACTTCTATAATAATATACTTATATTTTTGTAGACTTGCCACACAAGAAGTTCAAGATATGGTGGATTTATATATGGAAGATAGTGATAATAATCACATACGTGACATTTAAAGCGCAAATAAAGTAAATATTACAGATGTCCTACTTCTAAACGATAACTCCAAATTACAATGCCGCTGCACATACGATGTGCGAGCCATACACTCAATTTGGTTTGCACGGCAGATGTTGAAAAACATATTCAAAATCCAAATTATGAAGCGCTATGTTTAAATTACGAAATTTTAGAAGAAAAGTGCAGCAAATTGTGGCGAGCCCAGAACCAATCTACAGTAAAAGCAGATTACATCAAAAACAAGATGGGAAAATATTTTATAACTCCGGGAGCCACAAGATGGAATTCTCTTTATGACTAATTTTGTGACATACAAATTGCAACAAAAAACCATAAAAATGAATTCGCAGTAATATGTGAATATTTAAAAATACCAATTATGACAGATGATGAAATAATATTTCTTCAACATTTTTGCAACGTATGTATTATTTACAACAGACATTTTGTTGTCCTTAATTTTTTTTTGTATCACAATTAACTAATTTATTATTAGATTTACAAACCTGTGGCAGCCGCGCTGGACATATTACAGGGCGAAAATGATATTTACATTGGGATGCTAATACCAATAATATCGAAAGTTATAACCAAGCTCGAATGTCTGGAAGGACTCGGCAAGAATGCAGCAAATTTGGCGAAAATCTTAAAAATGAGTGTCAAATCAAGGTTATATTTTATTATATATTATTTTAATCGATGATGATAAATATATAAAATTTATTTAGGTTCGCAAATATTTTTGAAAATTTTGATTTTTTGGTTGCAACGGCGCTACACCCACAGTTCAAAACTGAGTTTATAAAAAAAAACTTTCCACAGAAAGTGGACTCTGTCGACAAATATATAATATCTCGAATTAACGCGTACATAATTGATAATCCCCACCAAAGAATTGCTTCATAAAATGAAAATATGCAAACAAAAAACGCGATTCCTCATTCATCATTCTGGCAATCAGATGACGAAGAAGATGATGACATAACATGTGAATGCCAAAATATGTATAGTGAATACAAATTAGTTCGAGACAAAAAAAAAAAAAAAACTGTTTATAGAATTCAATACCGCACTACCCAGCAGTGCAGCTGTAGAACGGCTTTTTAGCATTGGAAAACTTACTTTGACCCGCACCAGGTGTCGTTTAAAGGATTCTAATTTCGAAAAACAATTAATGTTACACATTAATTTAAAACACGAAAAGTAAAAAAAAAAAAAATTGTGTATTTCTAAATATTTTAAGCATTGTTTTTTTTCTTACAGATAACAAATTTGACCTGCGAATTTCAAAGCAAATCAAAAAATACTTCTGAATTATTTTTTTTATTTTTTTTATTATTGTTTAATGATTGTTAAATATTTACAATTGAAATACATTTTAAAACATTAAAAATATTATATGTTGTTGAACTAACAAGTAAAAATGTATATATATTTATTTTAGTCTTTTTAAAAAGCAGTTGAGTTCTTGCCATATCCCAAAGGAACCAATTTGTCCAAAAAAATGTCCAATGACGCAGTTAGGTTCTGGCCAAATCCCATTGGAACAGATTCACCCGAAAAAAGTCCAATGACGCAGTTAGGTTCTGGCCAAATCCTAAAGGAACCAATTTGTCCAAAAAAATGTCCAATGACGCAGTTAGGTTCTGGCCAAATCCCATTGGAACAGATTCACCCGAAAAAAGTCCAATGACGCAGTTAGGTTCTGGCCAAATCCTAAAGGAACCAATTTGTCCAAAAAAATTTCCAATGACGCAGTTAGGTTCTGGCCAAATCCCATTGGAACAGATTCACCCGAAAAAAGTCCAATGACGCAGTTAGGTTCTGGCCAAATCCTAAAGGAACCAATTTGTCCAAAAAAATGTCCAATGACGCAGTTAGGTTCTGGCCAAATCCCATTGGAACAGATTCACCCGAAAATAAGTCCAATGACGCAGTTAGGTTCTGGCCAAATCCTAAAGGAACCAATTTGTCCAAAAAAATGTCCAATGACGCAGTTAGGTTCTGGCCAAATCCCATTGGAACAGATTCACCCGAAAAAAGTCCAATGACGCAGTTAGGTTCTGGCCAAATCCTAAAGGAACCAATTTGTCCAAAAAAATGTCCAATGACGCAGTTAGGTTCTGGCCAAATCCCATTGGAACAGATTCACCCGAAAAAAAGTACAATGACGCAGTTAGGTTCTGGCCAAATCCTAAATGAACCAATTTGTCCAAAAAAATGTCCAATGACGCAGTTAGGTTCTGGCCAAATCCCATTGGAACAGATTCACCCGAAAAAAAGTCCAATGACGCAGTTAGGTTCTGGCCAAATCCTAAAGGAACCAATTTGTCCAAAAAAATGTCCAATGACGCAGTTAGGTTCTGGCCAAATCCCATTGGAACAGATTCACCCGAAAAAAAGTCCAATGACGCAGTTAGGTTCTGGCCAAATCCTAAAGGAACCAATTTGTCAAAAAAAAAGTGCAATGACGCAGTTAGATTCTGGCCAAATCCCATTGGAACAGATTCACCCGAAAAAAGTCCAATGACGCTGTTAGGTTCTGGCCAAATCCTAAAGGAACCAATTTGTTCAAAAAAAATGTCCAATGACGCAGTTAGGTTCTGGCCAAATCCCATTGGAACAGATTCACCCGAAAAAAGTCCAATGACGCAGTTAGGTTCTGGCCAAATCCAAAGAAACCAATTTGTCCAACAAAATGTCCAATGACGCAGTTAGGTTCTGGCCAAATCCTAAAGGAACCAATTTGTCCCAAAAAATGTCCAATGACGCAGTTAGGTTCTGGCCAAATCCCATTGGAACAGATTCACCCGAAAAAAAGTCCAATGACGCAGTTAGGTTCTGGCCAAATCCTAAAGGAACCAATTTGTCCAAAAAAATGTCCAATGACGCAGTTAGGTTCTGGCCAAATCCCATTGGAACCGATTCACCCGAAAAAAAGTCCAATGACGCAGTTAGGTTCTGGCCAAATCCTAAAGGAACCAATTTGTCCACAAAAATGTCCAATGACGCAGTTAGGTTCTGGCCAACTCCCATTGGAACAGATTCACCCGAAAAAAGTCCAATGACGCAGTTAGGTTCAGGCCAAATCCTAAAGGAACCAATTTGTACAAAAAAATGTCTAATGACGCAGTTAGGTTCTGGCCAAATCCCATTGGAACAGATTCACCCGAAAAAAGTCCAATTACTCAGTTAGGTTCTGGCCAAATCCTAAAGGAACCAATTTGTCCAAAAAAAATGTCCAATGACGCAGTTAGGTTCTGGCCAAATCCCATTGGAACAGATTCACCCGAAAAAAAGTCCAATGACGCAGTTAGGTTCTGGCCAAATCCTAAAGGAACCAATTTGTCCAAAAAAATGTCCAATGACGCAGTTAGATTCTGGCCAAATCCTAAAGGAACCAATTTGTCCAATAAAATGTCCAATGACGCAGATAAGTTCTGGCCAAATCCCAACGGAACCAACTTGTCCAAAAAAAAAGTCTACTGATGCGCCTGGATGCGTATTTCTTTCCGTAGAAACACTTTCATTTAAAAACGCACCTTTGTGATATTCCATATGCGTCAAGTAGTCGATGTGCAAATCTTTGTCATCAAAAATTTTAATTTCGACAATAGTTGAGCGCGCTCATCTGACGTCAGCTCATTCTGTTGAGTCCGCTCATCAGATGAGTCCGCTCATCAGATGAGTCCGCTCAACATTTGAGCGATCGACCATCGCTCAACCCCCTTCGCTCAAGCTCATTTGAGCTAGCTCAAATGAGCTTGAGCGATGAGCGTTGAGCGATTTGAGCTTTTTTACAACCTTGAATTGTAATAATCCTAAAAGATTAAAAAAAGTTTGTAATACCTCTCTGCATTACATTGTAATACATGTTGTGTTACTTTGCATGTAATCTTACGTGATTAAAATTAATGCTCAAAAAGATTGAAAATACGGATTTGTTTTTGTAAAAAAAGTTTAAAAAATATCTACTTTATTTTATAAATAATATATTTTTGTTATTTTCATTATTTTTTTATTTTTATAATTAATAACTCTTTGTACACTCTTTAATTATCTTTCGTCTCTTTCGAAATTATTTTCATTTCATCAGCGCACACCTTGTCCGCTACAGATCTTCTAACATACCGCCAACTAGCATTACTGTCATTTACTATTAGAGCTATTTACACATATTGTCGTCGAAAAAGGCATTTTGAATTATAAAGCGAGTACTGAATGTTACAAACATGGCGACAACGAATTTATTCTATTATCACAGGTTCGAATCTCGGCCGTGGTCCTAATTTTTTTCTTTTTTTTATTCTTTTTTCTTCCCTTTTTTTAATTTCTTTTTTTTGGTTATTTCAATAGCTAGAAGTATCTTTAAAGACAAAAGTTGGTTGCTTTATTATTTTTTTATCTTTGAATAATTTTTTTCATAATTTATAAATAATAATTACAAAAAAAAAACAATCAGAAAGAATAAAAAAAAATTGCCCTGGCCGAGATTCGAACCTGCGATTCTGAACTAAATTTAGTAAGTATCTTTTACAATTTAACCTTTTATGGTTTAAAATTATTAAAGAAACTGAGATAAAACTATTTGAGTTTAAATTTTAAACCTTTTTAACATAGTTTTAACATATTAAATAAACAGAAAAATAAACTATAGAGTTTAAATTTTAAACCTTTATGGTTTAAAATTATGAAATAAACAGACAAATAAACTATTTGAGTTTAAATTTTATTACAATCGGATTCAGTTTAAATTTTTAAACCATTTGGATTATTTTATAAACTAAAATAATTACATTTCCATGTTTAATAAGAAATATATTAAATTTCAATCTGAGAAAGTTTAAAAATGGGTGTAAACTATTGAAAAGTTTAAAAATTAGACATACAAGTATAGAAATCAGCTGTAATCCAAAGAAGGGTTTAAAAAATATTCCAACATTTTTTACCGTGTACAACATCTTGGCTTCGAAAACCACCGTGTTATTGGACAACATTCGTAGCCAATCGAGTTTCCAAAATTTCTCAGACTTTTGGTTGTTCCTAATTGGTTCCATGTTGACTCAAAATCTTATACTGCTGATTTAGCTACACGGTTAAAAATGTTGGGTTATTTTTTAAACTTTTTTGGATTGTATATATGTCTCGACCAAAAAAAAGATTAAATTTTAATAATCTTAAAAGATTAAAAAAAAGTTTGTATTATATTGTAATATATGTTGTATTACTTTGCATGTAATCCTACGGGATTAAAATTAATGCTGAAAAAGATTGAAAATACGGATTTGTTTTTGTAAAAAAAGTTTAAAAAATATCTATTTTATTTTCTAAATAATATATTTTTATTATTTTCATTATTTTTTTTATTTTTATAATTAATAACTCTTTGTACACTCTTTAATTATTTTTCGTCTCTTTAGAAATTATTTTCATTTCATCAGCGCACACCTTGTCCGCTAGAGATCTTCTAACATACCGCCAAATAGCATTACTGTCATTTACTATTAGAACTATTTAAACATATTGTTGTCGAAAAATGCATTTTGAATTATAAAGCAAGCACTGAATGTAACTAACATGGCGACAACGAATTTATTCCATTATCACAGGTTCGAATCTCGGCCGTGGTCCTAATTTTTTTTCTTTATTTTTTATTCTTTTTTCTTCCCTTTTTTTTTAATTTCTTTTTTTTTTTGTTATTTCAATAGCTAGAAGTATCTTTAATGTGACAAAAGTTGGTTGCTTTTTTATCTTTGAATAATTTTTTCATAATTTGTAAATAATAATTACAAAGAAAAAAAATCAGAAAGAATAAAAATTAAAAATTGCCCTGGCTGAGATTCGAACCTGCGATTCTGAACTAAATTTAGTAAGTATGGTTTACAAATTAACCTATTATGGTTTAAAATTATTAAATAAACTGAGATAAAACTGTCTGAGTTTAAACTTTAAACCTTTAAGGTTTAAACAAATTAAATAAACAGAAAAATAAACTATTGAGTTTAAATTTTAAACCTTTATGGTTTAAAATTATTAAATAAACAGAAAAATAAACTATTTGAGTTTAAATTTTAATACAATCGGATTAAGTTTAAATTTTTAAACCATTTGGATTATTTTATAAACTAAAATAATTACATTTCCAAGTTTAATAAGAAATATATTCAATTTCAATCTGAGTGTGGGTGTAAACTATTGATAAGTTTAAAAATTAGACATAAAAGTATAGAAATCAGCTGTAATCCAAAGAAGGGTTTTAAAAATATTCCAACATTTTTTACTGTGTAGCCGAGGAGTGCCTCCTACTGAACTTATCTATAACGAGTTGTGGTGGAATAGACCACCATGGTTCAAATATCCACCGACAGAATGGCCAAGTTCATACTGCAAGCCAGTAGACACGGAACTTGAAGTAAAACCAACAAAGCGTTTTTTTCATATTTTGAAAACTTTGAGGATATCCTGGACAGATTTAAAGTTTTTCCAAAAGCAACTCGAGTAATTGAATACATATATCGCTTTTTTCATCGCACACATCCAGAATTTCGTGCAAACTTTGTTGAAGCTTCAATTCTAATTTCGAGTTCAGAAGTTAAACAAGTTAAATCCAAACTCATTATCCTATGTCAGCAGTTTCCTTATCCTAATAAATACCATAATTTATTTAATAAACAACCACTTCTATCATTCAGTTGTTTATTAAATTTAAATCCATTCCTCGACGAAAGTGGTATTTTATGAGTATGTTGTCGACTTGTATCCTCTCCGGTGATGTCTTATGATGAACGATATTCAATCATAATTCCGTACAACTCTCAGTGGGCACGACTTCTCGTGCGATTTACTCATTTGATATCTTTACACTGAGGCAATCAACTCGGTTAGTTCGACTTCAATTTTGGATCCCAAAAGTAAAAAATTTGAAAAAAATAACAATTTTCAACTGCAAGATTTGCGTTATCCAAAAGCAGAAAATTCGTACTCAATTAATGAGCTCCCTGCCTCCTGAGCGAACTACATTGTCTCGACCATTTTCGCATACAGGGCTCGATATCGCGGGTGCTTTTGATATAAGAACTATACGGGACTAGCCTGTATGATCACAAAAGGATATATGGGC
This sequence comes from Dryomyza anilis, assembly GCA_951804985.1. Taxonomy (NCBI): domain Eukaryota; kingdom Metazoa; phylum Arthropoda; class Insecta; order Diptera; family Dryomyzidae; genus Dryomyza; species Dryomyza anilis. The sequence continues at coordinate 135,127 of CATORG010000060.1, read as the reverse complement.
CATTCCACACCAAATCGACCAGCGGTTGGAACTCACCTTCTTCGATTTCAATGAAATCGAAGAAGGTGATAAAGTGCATTGAGACATGCACTAACCAATTTTTTTTTATTTTTCCCGACCACTACTTCCAGAGATACAGTGGCTCAAAGTTGGAAAAAAAGGCCAAAAATCTTTTTTGTATGGTTGTTCATATTTAAATATCTCTTGAACCAGAAAGGCTAGAAATTTCATTGATGGCTCGTTTTAAAGCTAAGCTTTCAGAAAAATTAAGTTGTAACTTCTAAACGTGAACATCTGGCCCGTGGTCATTATCCTTGCACTTCAAAATTGATGTCCTTAAAAAGGATCCTTTTTAAAATTCTGAAAAAAGTCCTATGTTTTTATTCGTCAATTTACTATAAATGTTCATGCAAAATTTCAAGATGGTATTTTGATTGCATCATATTTTAAAAAATAATTTTCTAGCCTTTCTAGTTCAAGAGATACTTAAATATGAACAACCATACAAAAAAGATTTTTGGCCTTTTTTCCAACTTTGAGCCACTGTATCTCTGGAAGTAGTGTCGGAAAAAATAAAAAAAAAATGGGTAGTTCATGTCTCGATACCCTTTATCAGTTGCCAAAATTTCATTTAAATCGAAAAGGTCAAATCTCGATTTGGTGTGGAATGGCCCATATATGTGTTTTTGTATGTTTTTCCACAAAGGCCAGTCGCCGATGTCCTGACTCAGAGAGGGACAATAAAACGCTACATAGTCAACTCGTGGTGTTCCCACCTCAATAAAATTATTTGTTCCTATTTCTTTTCTTATTTGTAGTCATCCTTATTCCTTTGAACATTAATTTTTCCTTTTTCAGTATCAATACAAATGACAAACACCGAAACTTGCGTCCAAAATTCAAATCCAACCGCAAATCCAAGGTATACAATTGCAGACTTTGCCATCGTCCATATGCATTAAGAGTATGCCGTAAATTCCTGGCTATGAATGTCGAAGAAAGAATGCACGCCGTACTCCTACATAAGTACTGTTCCAACTGTTTGGCTAATAAGCACTCTGAAGGAACCTGGTTTAGCAAATTGGTTGCCATCACTGCAACGAGGAACATCATACGAGGAACTTCATATGCACGAGTGATTGCGAAAGTACAAATCAAATGATCACCACCAAGATCCAGTGCCGTCTACGTCATCCGCACACCACGATACGTTTTCAACATTTCGTAACTCTTCTTCCAACTGCTGTGGTCCAAATCGAATCGCGCGTAAAATTTCACGATGCTAGATCCTTACTAGACCCGTGTTTTTCGGTTATCCGTATCCCCGAAAAATTTGTCCACGATCTTCATCGTCCAACAAAATTTTTTGGAGATGAAAAAAATATGCTCGTTTACTGTATGATCACGAGCAGATCCAAGGCATACAATTTCGACCACGTTTCGAGTTAATAAACGCATCAGCATGCTGACTCCATCCAAAACAATTGATGATGCCATCTTAAACAATTTTAAAAATCTGGTGTTGGCTGATCCAAAATTACATAAGTCTGCTCCGATCTCAATTATCTTGGGAGCGGATCTTTACCCCGAGTTATCCAATCCGGTATAATACCCAGCACCGGAGGTTTTCCGGTCGCCCAAAATACTTTTTTTTGGTGGATACTTTTGGGTTCCGCATCCATCCAATAAAAACGATTTCTTTAAATTAGAAATCCTCACATTTTCCTATTTAAATTTTAACTGAATTGCGCACTGAATATATTAATACATTTTTTATGCAAACATATACGTACATATATTTTTACTATTAATATTTAATATTATATTTTTAATTACTTTGAATTATAATAATATATTGAGTTGCAATCCTGCAAGACGGGCGGCGATGTTTACCTCATGCTTTAAATGAATTCTCCAATCTGCGCTGGTAAGAGCGCAAAAGAATTATTGTCCAAAAGAAATACCCATGCAGCCACGGCTCGATAATTGCCACAAGCTATTGTGGCATTTATGTACCTTTTAAGTTACCTCTGACACCAGTGTTGCAAACTAATAGAATGTAGTCCCAAAGAGGTGACTAATAACATGTATGGAACATATGCTATAATATGTCGCAATGCTGTGATATATGAGTCATTCATATATAAGTCATTCATTCTTATAATGGAACATATACAATAAAGAGCGGAGTTAAATTTGTTACTATTAGGTGGCAAATAGTGGCAAATTATTAAATGTATTATGTTCCATATATTTTGCAAGTATAGAATGAAGAACCTAATAGGAACGTGTTTATATATAATCAGGGCAAGTTTTTTTTGGCACAAAATATCGTTAAAAATGGCAGGCAAAAGCACAAAAAAACAGTAAAATTGGCAAAAAAATATGCAAAAAGGCAAAAAATGGCATACAAATAGTCAAGAAATGGCACAAAATAGTCAAAAATGGCAAAAATAAATGGCACAGTCAAAAATGGCAAAAAATAAAAACTTTATAAAATTTTTCAATGAACTATTTTTGTTGACAATCATCGTATCTCTTTTACATGGTCTAATATTTATTACGTTAATTTCATTCACAAAAATAAGTATACAGGAAAAGGACGTCATATATATTTTTAATAATAATAATAATAGTTTGGCGCTACAGACCTGTATAGAACTTCGGCCGAGCTCTCTCACCATTTTAAGCTGTGCGTGTTATATTTTACTCAAAGTGGTGGGACCTACAGTTTATTGCCGAATCTGAACGGCGGATGAGAGCATTTCATAGGCAATGGTTTTACTCTCGTAGGTTTCCATTTACTGACGAGAGGTAGCGCGGTATAGAAAAATGTTTCTATGAAAAGATGTTGTTAGCCCCAGTCCAGGCTTGAACCGGGTACCTTTCGGCTCGCAGTCCAACGCACTAACCACTGAGCTGCCGCGGCTATATATTTTTAATACAACCAGAAAATCGAAAATAATATTAAAAAAAAGGTTTGCCAGAGTGTAAAAAAGGCATTTTTAGGCAAAGTATATCAAAATTGGCAAATTTACAAAATAATTGAAAAAATGGCAAAAATGGCATTTTTTGGCAAAAGCAAAAAAAAACTTGCCCTGTATATAATGTAGCTAATTAACTTTAAAATTTAATAAATGTACATTATTATACACGACATATTTATAACATCTACTACATATGTTTATGGAAAGTTGTGTTGCAAAAATATACATCCGAAAAGCATAATTTAAAAAATAAAGAAAATCACAATTTTAATAAATTTTCACATATTGCATTTTTTTGTGTTTTAGAGGGGGTAGAATATAAGCTTTAATTCGAAAACTTGAACCGTTTGTTAACGTAGAGTTGTAGTTTGCCGAAAATACTGTTCGTAAAGACTTCTATTATTATGCCATGCATATTTTTTTAATTTTTATTACAGGAGAAACATTCACGTTAATGGCACTGCGTAGGATTATTATTTTTAATCTACAGATAAATTACAGTTCAAGTTAAAATTACAGTTCAAGTTCCAAATAGGTCAACCGAAACTTTAATGGATCAAAATTTTATTGGATATGCACAAAAATCATAAAAGATGTAAAAAATTATAATTTTCTACACAATAAATGCGCATGTTATTTTTTAATACTAAAATAAAAATGTAGGATGTAGATATTTAAATTTCCAAAACGTATGAAATATTTTTATCGGTATAAAATAATATATTATGATTCCTGGTTAAAAAGTTATAAATAATAGATTTGAAAAACGCAATATTTTTTACTTGCTAAATTTAAATGTTCTGATTTTGCAAATTTAAATTTAACAAGTAAGTAAAAATGATGTCCTATTTAATGTAGTATTTTTAATTTTTTAACTAAGAGTTGAGATTTATATTCTTAAATGTGTGTTTAAAAAATAAATATTGCAGTACATTGAAATCATTTTTAACAATTTTTATCATTAAATAATACAATTTTTAATCAACAAATTTTGTGTTTTTCTAAAATTTTGAATTACTTTGCGTATATCTCGCAAACAAATTTTTACACGTATAAAAGTATATTTATGTATCCAATGCTGCATCTTGTACGGCACCATATCAAATTTTTAATTTCTGGGGAAATGTAATTAATCTATTATATATTTATTTTATTTTTATTTTGGTTTTAAATCTTCGGTTTTAAAAAAACGTTGTATGTATATTAACAAATACTTTTCATTTAAAATTTTCACATTTACTTTTTTAGTTTTATGCAACAATACATATTAATGATGCTCAAAGAAATCCCAGCAAAAGCAAGCTAAAGCAACAATCTTTTTCCTTAGCCTGAGCGCTCATGTTTCAATCAGAAAAGAGGGTTGAAATATACATTTTCTGATAAAAATGAGTCATTCGGACCTGAGCGTAGAAGACTCTTTTTTGAATTACGTAGCGGAGCCTAAAAACAATCTAGCAAATGAGCTAATTTTTTTTATTAAAAAATGCTTTAGAAAAGGCTGTGAAATGAATGAATTTGGAAAATTGCTGTTATTTTTTTGCAATAAAAAAATAGTGCTGAATCTTATTAGCTGAATCCTACATACAAAAAATAATTGCTTGACGTGCAGTTGCTTCAACGAATATTCATTTGCATCCCAATATACCATTGGTCAAACATTTGATAAAATTTGAAAATTGCCTTTGAAATTTAACATGAAAAATCAGTAGAAAATTGAGTTCAAATGATTTATAATAATATTTTCTTTTAATTTGAGTCTGATTTGAAAACAAAGTACCAAAAAAGTGTAAAAACACGTATAAAGGTATTTACGAAAAGTATCAAAACTTTAAATAATACAACCCTGCATAATCATAAGCTTTTTTTTTTTTTTTGTTTGCAGAATAGTATTTTTTAATAACATGTTCTTCAAGTCTTTAGTTTTGTGGTGCTTAAAAAGAAAATAAAAAAATGTGCTTGACGTGAAGAAAAGTTTGTGAAAATTTGTAATTGAATATAATGAATAAAACGATAACCAGTTGGGAAGGTTAGATCACATGGGAAATTTTAAAATAGGTGTAATTATGATAGTTAGGATTATCAAAATTATAGTCGGTCTAAGCCGACTCTAAATACCCTACACATATGTGTGGTTACCATTCAAAGTGATATATAGGTCACCAGGGTATACGAATCCTGAAAATAACTATAAACATTCAATCACTGAAGAATTTCCATTCATTTGATACCCATATTTACAAATGGGTAGGTGTACCGAATTTCGATTTTTTTTTTTGTGAACCACAAGTCTTTTCGCCGGAAAACATTATTATCACGTACTTGAGCATGATGTTAATATATATTTGACCAAAAAAGTTTACCTAAGCACGTATACATAAAAATTGATCTTTATATGTACATTTTATATGAGGTATTTGAACATAAGTGGTCGGATCATAGGTCACAATGAACCGATCTCGTCAATTTTTTCGCACATACAGCGTAGGTATATTAGTAATCAAAGTTATAAGTTTCATTTATCTAGCTCTTCAATTTTAAAAGTAGTAGGGATTTCAACAGACAGACGGACAGACAGACAGACGGACAGACAGACGGACAGACAGACGGACATCGCTAAATCGACTCAGGAGGTCATGCTGATCAAGAATATATATACTTTTCTATACCGGAGATGCTTCCTTCTGGGTGTTACAAACGGCGTACCAAACTGAATATACCCTTTCACTCTTAGTGTAGGGTATAAAAACTAAAAATGAGTGTAGGCAAATTATGGAGTGTCTCACTGGGTCTTCCATACATTTTTCTTCAAGTGCAAATTTGCCTCCAATTGCAGAACATGCAGAAAATGTTGAATACGTTTCCAATGAACCATATTCTTTCTCATCTGATGCTTTTAGGTCTGAATTGACTTGGGAAGATGAAGATTATATTTCTTCAACAGAGTCAGATGAAGAAGAAATTCGGTCATTGCAAAATGATTTGGCGGCATGGGTTATTCAACATAACATTTTTAATATCATATTTCATCTAACATTATTTTTAACATTCAAGCTAAAGAATTTTAAATTTAATTCCAGGTGGCGCAATTTAAAAAGCAAATTGCAGACAGTTGTGAAAAACTCATCAAATGTTGCAAATGGGAACGGCCCAAAAAGGTCCGGTGAGGGCGCTTAGAGTTACAGCAGCCTTGAAAAGTGAGTAAAACATATCGTCGTTGTATAAGTAAAAGTCACCAAATAATTTTTTTTTTCAAAATCGATTTATTGCATTTTCTGCCAAATAATTTTTAATTTTAAAATGTTTAAACAAAAAATTATTAAGAGTCGGTTGCATAAAACTTTTAACTATGAATTAAAATTAATCGATGGAAATCGGTTAGTTAAAATGCAGTTTCAAAACTGCAAATTTCAAACTTTCCAACCTTCAAGAGCTGTCCAAAGTAGACGGAAAAAAATTCCAGGTTTAAAGTAAATTTTTTTCATGCATAAACTTTTTGTATCGCTAAAAATTTCTTCAATTATAAATTTCAACAAACATACCGCAGTGCTGGAAATAGAAACGATATCGTACATAAAAATATATGTTGTGGTTATTTGATTTTTAAGTATGACATATACACAAAAAACTTTATAATTCGAATTTTCAAAAATGCTTTTTTGTGACTTTTAGTTCTATAATGACGATGTATAAAACCATCAGTTTTTTCAAAAAAAACTCGATACCTAAAACAAAAAAATACCAGGCTGCAAAGAAGAAAATTTAAATTTAAAATTGTAAGATTGAGCATATTGAATAAAATATAAGTTCATATCTGAATTAATTTGGTTTTTGTTTAAAATTATATGAGGCTAAAAATACATTTTAAATAATATGAATATCAAATTAACATTTATACTTTGACTCAATTTGCATATTAATGTTAATTTCGAGTTTACGATAAGCTTGATTGTAAAATTGAAATCAACACTAACTACAAAGTCAAATTTAAACATACTCTCAAGCTGAAAGAAAAGTGGAGGTTTATTTTGAAATAAAGCTTGTCCATAATTTGAGAGAAAAGGGAAATTACCGTTTGCGTTCAAGGGTACTGTTTTTCTTGAAAAAGCTATAATTCTCAAATAAAGATTTACAATGAGTCAAACGCTTCTCTCAAGGCATCAGCTTGAAAGTAGTGATTGATTAAAAACATTCTCAAGTGAATGTCAAATGTCGTGGTATAATCCCAATATGCCATTGCACTTAATATTAACTTGCGAATGCTTTGAAATCAATCATTACTTTCAAATCGTAGTGTTGAGGTTAACGTTTGAAACATCTTTAACCTAAATTTAAGAATCATAGCTTTTTCAATAAAAACTGGTAGCTTAACCTTAACTTGAAAATTCCCTTATATTCAAATCAATATTAACACTAATTCTTAAATTGATTTCAACGTTTACTTCAAATCAAGATTTATGCCCTGTGGCATATTGGGTTGGGATCTACCAAATTTAGTCAGTTTCAATTGAAATTCATTTGTGGTAAACAATAGTATGAAGCGTAACCAACTATTAGTTGAAGCAACTGCAACATTGATTGGGGAAACAAACTTTTTATCCATTTTCAATTTTTTTGTTTCCATTGCCACTGCAACTAAATTCAAAATGAGACCTAACCAATATTTAGTTGACTTAACAGATAACTATATAACAATAAGTTGTAGCAACCAATATTTATTTGATTCAACTGTGAAATCAGTTGTTTGTATATTGGCGATGCCAAAGAAGGACAACACCAGTAGCGCAAGCTTTACATTTTTCACTCGTTTTGTTTTGCGGAGAGCGCGTGCCACGTCTTAGTCTTAAACAATATTTGGAATTGTTTTAAGGCGATTTCAGATTTTTTTCACAAGTCATCGGCCATTTTTGATTTCGGGAACGCTGTTGTGATGCTGACTTCGTGTTTGCAACACGTTAGAGCGCTAGGGTTAGGTAAAATGGCCGATTTCTTATAATGAAATTGGCTACCACAACTAAACAAATTGGTTTTATTTTGATTTGAAATTAATTAAATTGATTAAAAATAGTTCAAAAATACTTGTGAAATAAAATCAAAACATTCAAGTAAGATTCAAGATACTGGAGCCTGAGTGTAACATGAACTCTGGCGTTAGCTGGGATTTTTTATTTAAATATAAGATATATAATTTGAAATGTTACATTATAAATCTTTCAATTATAAATGTTGTAACTGTATACATTGTACATTGTTAAATTTATTAATTATAAACAGTATGAAATTAATGATGAACATTGTAAACTGTGCCACTTAAGACTTTTTTTTTAATGACAAAATTGAAAATAAAAATAAGTAAAATAAAGAAAGAAAATAAGTATGAAATCAGCTAAAATTTGGAGATTTTCATAGGGTAAATTTTCATTATTTCATGTAATTAAATATTAAATTTATCTATTTGTTTTAATTGCAGATAGAAGATTGTAACAATCGTCGTTTTTGTTAAATAGGGTCCAGTTTTTGAGATTTTTTAGTTTTAATTTCTCTCCTTTTACTTTTAATTGTCGAACGAAAAACAATAATATAATTTTCTTTTCGGTGTTAGACGTACAATACTATGCGCTATCATATATTTTTTAAATATGCCGGCGAAATATAGCCAATAGAAATACAAAACTTTACAATAAATTTAAAATTTTATGAATATAAACAATATTACTTGATGAAAAAATAATAATATAATAGTGTGGCACTACAGTCCTATAAGAACTTAGGCCGATCTCTCTATACATCCTATATGAATGTGGTGTAAACCTTTTCTCGACATTCTCAATCAGTAATTTTAACCGTATAAAAGCTCTTAAAGTACTAATACGGCTTTTATACGGTTCAAAGGGCGTAAATCTATATAGCATATGACTATATAAAAGCTATGTAGATGCCGTGTAAATGCTATTTGATTACTCCAAAAAAATTACAACTTTTATACAATTATAAATCGGAAGTATATACAATCAAAGGTTGAATTCATACTTTTAAAAATAACAGAGTAAACATTTTTAGTGTACAGTTACACAATGTCAATACAATAATAAAAAAAATATATATATATATATTTTATTGAATAATGTAATTAATTTTTTATTCCGTTTTTCTGCTCTTAAATTAATTAGATTAAATTGTATTATTTTGATTAAATTATTATTAATTGAAAAAACATTATTTTTACATTATGTTCCACGGTGATTTAAACTCACTTCCTTCGGATTGCAAAGCCAGTACACTTCCACTCGACCACAGTCCATTAATATTGTGCAATTCATTTTGATGTATAATAATCAAACGTATGTATTGGTGAATTAATTATTAAATTGCAACATTCATAATATAATGTTTAAATATCATAATGATGAATTATATGATAATAATAATATATATTAATAATAATAAATAAAAAAAATGTATTGCTGCAGACACGATTCGAACCCGAGTCCTCGTACATTGAAGACAGACATGCAATTTTTTTTTGCAAAAATTGGTGCAATTTTGTCTGTTTGAAATATATCGACAAAATGTAAAAACTTCTTTGATCCTGTCAAAAAATTTGTCTGAGGTAATGAGGCAAAGGAGTATATTTCAAACACTAGAGAAAATTTTATAAAACAGACACCTGACGATCATCCAAAATTATAACAACTTTTATGTCGGAACAATCGTACGATATCGAATCAAATTTTGTACCAATATCAAATGCCAAATCGTATTAGAACTGCAAAAATAGTTCAAAGCGGCATAACGCAGTTTTTCAAAACGATAATAAAAAAGATTATAATTATATATTGCTTCAAATAGTTGAAATATGTCGAGATTTATTTGAAAATCATTGCGATATGTATGTGGAAAATGTTTAAATATCCTAATATAAAATTTTACTCTACGAAATTTTAAAAATTAGCAACATGATTGGATTTTTTCTGTCTAAGTTAGTTCGAGAAAACTTCGAGACATAAATCACATGGCAGACTTGTCACCAAATTTTTATACATTTTCGTTAAAAACAATACTTAAACAAATTAAAAAAGTTTGTTTTTAAAATACCGTATATTAAAAAGTTTAAGTTACTAAAAAAAATATATTAAAATGATTCCAATTCCATTTTGTAAAAACTTGTTGATATTTTTTTAATAAAAGTCAGAATTTTTGTTTCTTGTTTTATTCTGATTGCGCCTTTATTTGATACTGAAGCTGACTCCGAAAATGTTTTTGTTAAATAGGGTCCAGTTTTTGAGATTTTTTAGTTTTAATTATTTTCTCTCCTTTTATTTTTAATTGTCGAACAAAAAACAATAATATAATTTTCTTTTCGGTGTTAGACGTACAATACTATGCAATACTATGCGCTATTTTTTAAATATGCCGGTGAAATAGAAATACAAAACTTTACAATAAATATGTTTCTATAAAAGATGTTGTTAGCCCAAGTCCACGCTTGAACCGGGGACCTTTCGGCTCGCAGTCCAACGCACTAATCACTGAGCTACCGCGGCTTGATGAAAAAAAGGTAAAAATTATTGTTATGCCACCTGTGCAACTCCAAGTACAATACTTAAAATGACAATTAAAAAAATAAATTAGGACTCTATATTAAAAACTTATCAATTTTTCATTATAGAATTTTGGAAAATATTGTACCTACAAAAATATTGATTTTTTTTATAAATTTATGTTTTTTTAACCAAAATAAGTAATGTAATTTCTTAAATGGCATGTTAAATTCGATACATGGTGCTACACAAAAATGAACAACAATACATAATACTCATTTTAACGCCTGAAAATAAAATAAATTTAAAAATTTTCAATTCTTTAAAATACACTATTTTTAATATTATTTAAAAAGTCTTCGCGGACCATAGATGAAAGTTGGACGGCCGCATGCGGCTCGCGGGCCGCTTGTTCGACATGCCTGCTTTACACGGAGAATTTAATTAATAGGACTTATAAAGACCTACACTTACGGTAGTTACACGACGTTCATGCAGCTTAATGCCATATAACGTTCACTTTCTCAGTTGTTTGTGCTACTGGGGATATGTACCTATACAAATAAAATGTATAATGTACACAATTATTAGTTTTACAACTTTATATAACTGAATAATTTTATTATGTTCATAATTTCAATGTACATAATTGATTTCTTCAAACTGCATTATTAAAAAATTTAATTATGTACGTTATTAATAACATCACAAACAACTTTGGCGCCAAACATGATTGAATTAAATATGTATATCTTTAGTATTTTACTCTGTATATCACGTTATCTTTTTGGTGGAATCTACATTTGATTAATTCTGTGAGACCTTAAGGAAACGATATGTTTCAAAATAAAACAATGAAATGCCTTTTAATTACGTATATTATTATTAGTAGTAAAATACTGGTATGGCGGTACTTACTATACAGGTAAAAATATTTCATACATCTTGGAAATTTAAATATCTACATCCTAAATTTTTATTTTAGTATGAAAAAAACATGCAAATATATTTTGTAGAAATTTATCTTTTATGATTTTTGTGCATATTCCATAATATCCTTCAACAACTATGGAGTTAAATAATAAAATAGTCGAATATTTTTTAAATAATCTATAGTGGAATTCAGATCTGCCCACTTTTGGTGGCGGATGTTGATTCCACCCATTCCGGTTACTGAAGCCGAGTTGTTAAATTCACGCATATGTGAGACCTCCATTAAGGTTGGGTAGTCACTGCCACAGAAGCAACTAATGTCACTGTATACGAGTTGTATTATTAGTTCAATAAACCTTTACACGTTGAATTTAATAGGAATTATAAAGACCTACACTTACATTAGTTACACCACGTTCATACAGTTTTATGCCATATAACGTTTACTTTCTCAGTTTATAGTGCTACTTGGGCTCCCAAGTAGGAACTACCCAACCTTAAAAGAGGTCTTACGTCGATTGTATGCCTGTCTTCAATGCACGAGGACGCGGGTTCGAATCCTGCCTGCGGCAACATTTTTTTTATTTTTATTTATTATTATTAATATATATTATTATTATCATATAATTCATCATTTTGATATTTAAACATTATAATATGATTGTTGCAATTAAATAATTAATTCTCCAATACGTTTGATTATTATACATTAAAACGAACTGTAGCGCCAAACTATTATTATATTATTAAAATGAATTGCACAACATGGTACTGGTTCTGCAATCCGCAGGAAGGGAGTTCAAATCACCGTGAAACATAGTGTAAAGATAATGTTTTTTCAATTAATAATAATTTAATTAAAATAATACAATTTAATTTAATTAATTTCAGAGCAGAAAAACGGAATAAAAAATTAATTATATTATTCAATAAAAAATATAACATTAATCCCAATATATACATTTGATAAAATTTGAAAATTGCCTTTGAAATTTAACATGAAAAATCAGTAGAAAATTGAGTTCAAATGATTTATAATAATATTTTCTTTTAATTTGAGTCTGATTTGAAAACAAAGTACCAAAAAAGTGTAAAAACACGTATAAACGTATTTATGAAAAAGTATCAAAACTTTAAATAATACAACCCTGCATAATCATATGCTTTGTATTTGTTTGTGTTTGCAGAATAGTATTGTTTAATAACATGTTCTTCAAGTCTTTGGTTTTGTGCTGTTTAGAAGGAAAATAAAAAAAATGTGCTTGATGTGAAGAAAAGTTTGTGAAAATTTGTAATTGAATATAACGAATAAAACGATAAAAACTAAAAATGAGTGTAGGCAAATTATGGAGTGTCTCACTGGGTCTTCCATAAATATTTTAAATTTAATTCCAGGTGGCCCAATTTGAACAGCAAATTGCAGACAGTTGTGAAAAATTTATCAAATGTTGTTGGAGAAAATTGTTTGTTGACCAAGCAGAGCGACATTTTTGTTGGAAGCTAAGGACCCAAAAAGGTCTGGTGAGGGTGCTTAGCATTACAGCAGCCTTGAAAAGTGAGTAAAACATATCGTCGTTGTAGAAGTAAAAGTCACCAAATACATTTTTTTCAAAATCTATTTTAGTGCATTTTCTGCCAAATAATTTTGTTACCTTTCCATTAGAAAAGTCGTGATTATTAAGTTAATTGGTTTTAAAGAAGAAAAAATAAAAATCACTAATTACCTTTTTAATTAAAAATGTTTAAACTAAAAATTACTAAGGGCCGGTTGAATAAAACTTTTAACTATGAATTAAAATTAATCGATGGAAATCGGTTAGTTAAAATGACATTTCATTCGATATTGAAATAAAAACAAACACAAAAAATATATCTTCAAATATAAAATGTATGTCATTTTTGTATGAAACGGTCCGTAGTAGCAAAACTTGTAGAAATTTTAAAGGTTTAATATTAAGGTTAAAAAACTGCAAATTTTAAACTTTCCAATCTTCAAGAGCTGTCCAAAGAAGACGGAAAAAAAATTCCAGGTCAAAAGTAAAATTATATGAGGCTAAAAATACATTTTAAAAAATATGAATATCCAACTAACATTTATACTTTGACTCAATTTGCATAAATAATAATAGTTTGGCGCTATAGTCCTGTATAGAACTTCGGCCGAGCTCTCTAACCATTTTGAACTGCGCGTGTTATATTTGTACTCAAAGTGGTGGGACCTACAGTTTATTGCCGAATCCGAACGGTGGGTGAGAGCTTTTTCATAGGCAATGGTTTTACTCTCGAAGGTTTGCCATTTACTGACGAGAGGTAGCGCGGTATAGAAAATGTTTCTATGAAAAGATGTTTTTAGCCCCAGTCCAGTCTTGAACCGGGGACCTTTCGGCTCGCAGTCCAACGCACTAACCACTGAGCTACCGCGGCTACTCAATTTGCATATTAATGTTAATTTCGAGTTTACGATAAGCTTGATTGTAAAATTGAAATCAACACTAACTATAAAGTCAAATTTAAACCTACTCTCAAGCTGAAAGAAAAGTGGAGGTATATTTTGAAATAAAGCTTGTCCTTAATTTGAGAAAAAAGGAAATTAATGTTTGCGGTCAAGGGTACGGTTTTTGTTGAAAAAGCTATAATTCTCAAATAAAGATTTACAATGAGTCAAACGTTTCTCTCAAGGCATCAGCTTGAAAGTAGTGATAGATTTTAAAACATATATATATATATATATATATATATATATATATATATATATATATATATATATATATATATATATATATATATATATATATTTATATTTATATATAAAAATAAATATAAAAAAACGTACTGTTTTTAGCGTCACTACATTTTTGCTCCTAATTTTCACTGCCCTTTTTGATAATGTTATTATCAAATCATTTTCAAATTCAGAGTAAGCACTAAAAATAGCACTTATTTTATATTTGAAACTGCTTTGAAAAACACACTAGACCTTAAAGGCAATTATGATTATATTTTCAAACGCTTACCCTGTGGCATATTGGGTAATATTACATACACAGAGAAAACTGAACAATGGAATATTTAAATATAAACGTTGTAAATATTTAAAACGTGCAAAATAGAAAAATTTTATCATAAACAGTATTAATTTAATGTTCAACATTGTTTTGCCTTTTTTTTTAATTTTCATCGGATTCATCGGACGAATCAGATGTTCCTAAAGATGGTGTGTGCATCCACATTCAAGATCATTCGTAGGAATATTATTATTTTCAACCTCATCAAATATGTGATGTTGACTGTCCTTGCCCAAGGAATATCCCCCAATTTTCTGGGACATTAATATATTAACAATTTCGTCGCTTTTCGTTCATTTCATTGTTTACATTATTTAATTATTATTTATGTTTTTCTCCAAGTATAAGAAATATGCCCAAAATTTGCACACGATCTTAACACAATTGTCGGGAGAAGTTCACTTTACCGGCCGAAGCGAAAAAAAATATGCCACCCCCTGTATTTTTGCAAAAAAAAAAAAAAATACCATATTAAAAATAAGCGCCGCTCGGTCCCGTGGTGACCTTGAAAAATCAAAAACTGGTGCACCCACTTAAAAGTACATAAGGGCACTCAAATGAAAGGATTCCAAATCTGTAATTATTTTTAAGATCCGTCACTCCTAGCGGCCCCTACATTATTTATGTTTTTTCAATGAAACACTGTATGTAATAATTGAAGTAATAATGAAAATTTTTAAGATTTTACTTTTTTGTTGTTCTTTTTTGTCGGTTTTAAATAAATGTAATCCTTTTTTTATTTTTTTTTCGCATATTTTTTTTTAATGTATTTGTATATTTTACATTTTTTATTATTTTTGCATGTATTTTTTTTAGCAAATGAGCGATTATATAATATTGACAATGGAATGAGGCGAATTAGGCAACTCTTTTGATTAATTTAAGCTTATATACGAGAACTGCAGTTTGATTTAATTTTTATCCAAAGTACCGTTCTCGTATTTGAACACTGTAGAGAATCTACAGCCTATACGAACATGCTGCAACACAACAACAGTAATTGACAAAAATTAAACTTGGTGCAGTTTTTACTGCTTGCCTTCTCGTCACTTTGTGCAGAACAGAATTCGCATTCTGTTCATTATACAAAGTGAAGTTATAGGTTTAGCTAAGCACAAACTGCATACAATACCGCTGATGAGGAAGCTTGGCTGCTTCCGAAACAACTGTACGGTAGGCCAACAAG
This sequence comes from Dryomyza anilis, assembly GCA_951804985.1. Taxonomy (NCBI): domain Eukaryota; kingdom Metazoa; phylum Arthropoda; class Insecta; order Diptera; family Dryomyzidae; genus Dryomyza; species Dryomyza anilis. The sequence goes on along the minus strand of CATORG010000060.1, from coordinate 119,418 downwards.
TTTTTGTTTTTTTGTCAATTTCTGCTGTGGTTCTTTGAACCAGTGCAAAATACATATTGCATTTGGTAGACCTAGAGCCCGACAAATTAATTTTTGCATTACTCTATTTTAAGGTCGACTAAAAACAAACAACATTAAATTGTGACACAAGGGCACCGCGCATGTAAATACACAAATCCATTGATTTAATTTTTATCCAAAGTGCAGTTCTCGTATTTGAACACTGTAGAGACTCTACAGCCTATACGAACTTGCTGCAGCACAAAAACAGTAATTGACAAAAATTAAACTTGGTGCAGTCACTTTGTGCAGAACAGAATTCGCATTTTGTTCATTATACAAAGTGATGTTATATGTTTAGCGAAGCACAAACTGCATACAAGACCGCTGATGAGGAAGCTTGGCTGCTTCCGAAACAACTGTACGGTAGGCCAACAAGTTTTTTGTTTTTTGTCAATTACTGTTCTTGTTTTTTGAACTAGTGCAAAATACATATTGCATTTGGTAGACCTAGAGCCCGACAAATTAGTTTTTGCATTACTCTATTTAAGGTCGACTAAAAACAAATATCATTAAATTTGTATTAATATATATTATCATATAATTCACCATATTTAAACATTATAAAATGTATGTTGCAATTTAATAATTAATTCACTATTACCTACGTTTGATTACACTACACAACAAAATGATATTGTATTATTGGCAATGACCCGCAGAATTCGAATATATTAATTAAAAAAAATGTTATGGATATGTTTACGAGATATCGGCCAATAACTTTTGAATCGAACTTTAGTTAATACACCATTACATACGCAAAAAAGTTTGCGCAGTAAATGGTAATCGAATATATTAATTAAAAAAATTTCTATTAAGAGGTTTACGAGATATCGGCCAATAACTTTTGAACCGAGCTTTCAAAAAGGTGGTCACATATTTTTGCAAATATTTCGCGTTTTAAATAACAAATGTCTCTCCAATTTTTCGGTTGTCATTGACGAGGACAAAAATAAAAGAAAGTTGGACTAGAATTGGTTGTAGCAATGAATACATAAAGGTCGTTTTTTGGCAGTGGCGAATGCGTTAGGATTAAAAAATGTATTAACTTAATATGTTAATAATAAACTTAATATATTAATAAAAATGCTTTATTTGATTACTTCAATATATAAATGCTTTTTTTCTTTCAATATCAATTATGTACATAATTATATTTCTTATCTGTCTAATTCTACTGTTTTATTACGTACAGAATTGATATTTTCTAATTACATAGTTATTTTTTTTTTATTATGTAGATACAAACACAACAAACAACTTTGGAGCCAAACATGAGTGATTTAATCATGTATGTATTTGATATTTTTCTCTGTGTAGGATAAGCTTTTGAAAAAAATTTCTAATTGCTTTTAAGGTCTAGTGTGTTTCTCAAATCAGTTTCAATAATAAAATAAGTAATATTTTTAGAGCTTACTCTGTATTTGAGAATGATTTGATAATAATATAACCAAAAAAGAACTTATTACTGATAGTTTTGTAACAATTTTTGTAATAATTTTTAACACACCAAGTAGCCGTTTGTTGGCGAATTAATATGTTATCTTGGAAATCTGATTCATCGGACGAATCAGATGTTCCTAAAGATGGTGTGTGCATCCACATTCAAGATCATTCGTAGGAATATTATTATTTTCAACCTCATCAAATATGTGATGTTGACTGTCCTTGCCCAAGGAATATCCACCAATTTTCTGGGACATTAATAAATTAACAATTTCGTCGCTTTGCGTTCATTTCATTGTTTACATTATTTAATTATTATTTATGTTTTTCTCCAAGTATAAGAAATATGCCCAAAATTTGCACACGATCTTAACACAATTGTCGGGAGAAGTTCACTTTACCGGCCGAAGCGAAAAAAAATATGCCACCCCCTGTATTTTTGCAAAAAAAAAAAAAAAATACCATATTAAAAATAAGCGCCGCTCGGTCCCGTGGTGACCTTGAAAAATCAAAAACTGGTGCACCCACTTAAAAGTACATAAGGGCACTCAAATGAAAGGATTCCAAATCTGTAATTATTTTTAAGATCCGTCACTCCTAGCGGCCCCTACATTATTTATGTTTTTTCAATGAAACACTGTATGTAATAATTGAAGTAATAATGGAAATTTTTAAAATTTTACTTTTTTGTTGTTCTTTTTTGTCGGTTTTAAATAAATGTAATCCTTTTTTTTATTTTTTTTTCGCATATTTTTTTTTAATGTATTTGTATATTTTACATTTTTTATTATTTTTGCATGTATTTTTTTTAGCAAATGAGCGATTATATAATATTGACAATGGAATGAGGCGAATTAGGCAACTCTTTTGATTAATTTAAGCTTATATACGAGAACTGCAGTTTGATTTAATTTTTATCCAAAGTACCGTTCTCGTATTTGAACACTGTAGAGAATCTACAGCCTATACGAACATGCTGCAACACAACAACAGTAATTGACAAAAATTAAACTTGGTGCAGTTTTTACTGCTTGCCTTCTCGTCACTTTGTGCAGAACAGAATTCGCATTCTGTTCATTATACAAAGTGAAGTTATAGGTTTAGCTAAGCACAAACTGCATACAATACCGCTGATGAGGAAGCTTGGCTGCTTCCGAAACAACTGTACGGTAGGCCAACAAGTTTTTGGTTTTTTGTCAATTTCTGCTGTTGTTTTTTGAACCAGTGCAAAATACATATTGCATTTGGTAGACCTAGAGCCCGATAAATTAATTTTTGCATTACTCTATTTTAAGGTCGACTAAAAACAAATATCATTAAATTTTTATTAATATATATTATCATATAATTCACCATATTTAAACATTATTAAATGTATGTTGCAATTTAATAATTAATTCACCATTACCTACGTTTGATTACACTACACAACAAAATGAGAAACAAAGTTTGCGCAGTAAATGGCAATATTTTTGTATTATTGGCAATGATCCGCAGAATTCGAATATATTAATTAAAAAAAATGTTATGGATATGTTTACGAGATATCGGCCAATAACTTTTGAATCGAACTTTAATTAATACACCATTACATACGAAAAAAAGTTTGCGCAGTAAATGGTAATCGAATATATTAATTAAAAAAATTTCTATGAAGAGGTTTACGAGATATCGGCCAATAACTTTTGAAACGAGCTTTCAAAAAGGTGGTCATATATTTTTGCAAATATTTCGCGTTTTAAATAACGGGTTTGATCAAATTTAATACCAAATAAAAGATAATTTGAAATCCAATAAACATTTCTCACAACATTTTTTCATTGGTTTTCGATTTTCCCCAATTTTTAAATACATCTTTGATTTAAATTTTTGTAAAAAAAAAAAAACATTTTTCGAGTTCTTCTATCGAATTCTCTTTAAAAGTTGTAATAAGTTTCTATAAACTTTTTTAGAGTAAACAAATAGCATTTTCACGACATTTAAATAGCTTTTGTATAGATATATGCTGTATAGACTTACGTCCTATAGACAGAGAGTATATATATAATAAGAGGTCTCATTCAAACTCGTTGCGATTTACTCGCTGGAGTGTAGTGCCCAAAGATGAGTCCCAGTATTTTTTACGCAACCCGAGCCAGAGAGACATAGATTATAATCATTATTTTTGCTTTCTGCTTGTTGAAACCAATTTTCTGCTCTCGTGCAGCGTAAATGACGGCAATACAGTGTTGCTCGCTCGCACAGCAAAGAAATGACAAAACTGTTTTTAGACAATCAGATAGCCGTTCGTTCTTCGTCGTTCATGCTACTGTTCTTGTTATTATTATTTTGTTGTTGCATATTTGCATTTGTATCTTTTTCTATTCTGATACGAATTTCGTTTCACTTATTTATTGCAGAACATCGTTCGTTGAGCTATTTTATTCTTTTGGCGATATTGACAATCTGTACAAAATTATGAAACGATACGAAATTACTAATTAGTAAAATGTATTATTACAATTATTACTATCAACTTGTTATTATTATTAATATTCAAATTTTTATTATTATCTAATTCTTTAATTATTGTTATTATTGACATTTTTTTACAATTTTGCTAATATTTTATTTACAAATGATTTTTAACTATTGTTTCATGTAAGTATCTGCATATATTTTTATGTGTAACAACTGTACTGTACCTCATATGATTATTTTATTAAAGCTCTTATTAAAATGTCTACCAATTTTGGTAATATCATGTTTACAAATGATTTTTAACTATGGTTCATGTAAGTATCTAAATAAATATATATATTTTTTTTGTACCAATCTACCAACTGTACCTTAAGTTTTTTTACTATTTTAACTATCTACATAATTTCAAAACCAAAATATTCACTTCAATGCCAGTTGTAGAATTCCATGTACAGTTAGCTTTTTTCGGCAATTTGAGGAAAGGATCTGTTTATTTATGTTGTATTGCATTGTATTTTGGTGATTTGTGCAATACGGATGTGAATAATATTTTTCTGATCTTGTGATTGTTGATAAAATTCATTGCAGTGTAAATTCGTGTGGCTGGAGCATTCAGTCAAATCACCACCTACACCAGTTTCCAAAAAAAGACAATTCACTATTGAATACATGGTGCTATAATTTAAAAATAAAAGAATCGATTTTGACAACGAAATCAAGAGTTTAAAGCAAACACTTCGACAGTTCTTATCTCAACATTTCAAAACTAACGTCGTTGTTGTAGAACGAAAAGTCAAAAATGCCGAATATGCATTTACAAAAATCTTTATGTATCAGTCAATTTTTAATCGATGACACATGATAAGAAAATGTAAATCTATCAGTTGATACTTCAACTTTAAAAATTCATCAATTACTTTTTATAATATTTATCAACAAACTCGAAATTTAAGTTTCTCATAAAAATGTAATTTATGACGTTTGGTTCTACTACGACGATATTTTTTATTTATTTCACATAAACTTTATTTAATTTTAAAAATTTGACTAGTTTTACAAAAATATATTAATTTACAAATATGGGCATTTCAAAGTCCACTATGGCCGACAAATTATTGTATTATTAAAGAAAAATGCTTAAATTTTATACAATTAAAAAGCCCAAAGCTTATCTCAGTGACCATGTTGATAAAACGGACTGCAAAGCTGAGTTCATATTTTGGTCACTTATTTTTATTTTTTATAACATTTTCTTTTTAATAGTTTCTTCTTTAAGAGCGATGGTACGAGTGTACTCTTTTCACAAAATAATCCTTCAAATAATACAAATACAGCAAATAAAGATCAGTGAACTGTAAATTTTTGATTTTTTTTCATTGACTATTTAATGTAAATGAAAACATTGACTATTTAATAGGTAGATTTCATTGAATTTTTTAATAAATTAGAAATAAGCTACAGTCATGCATTATAAGATATATTCTATTTATTATTTATTATTTATTATTTATTATTTATTATTTATTATTTATTATTTATTATTTATTATTTATTATTTATTATTTATTATTTATTATTTATTATTTATTATTTATAATTTATTATTTATTATTTATTATTTATTATTTATTATTTATTATTTATTATTTATTATTTATTATTTATTATTTATTATTTATTATTTATTATTTATTATTTATTATTTATTATTTATTATTTATTATTTATTATTTATTATTTATTATTTATTATTTATTATTTATTATTTATTATTTATTATTTATTATTTATTATTTATTATTTATTATTTATTATTTATTATTTATTATTTATTATTTATTATTTATTATTTATTATTTATTATTTATTATTTATTATTTATTATTTATTATTTATTATTTATTATTTATTATTTATTATTTATTATTTATTATTTATTATTTATTATTTATTATTTATTATTTATTATTTATTATTTATTATTTATTATTTATTATTTATTATTTATTATTTATTATTTATTATTTATTATTTATTATTTATTATTTATTATTTATTATTTATTATTTATTATTTATTATTTATTATTTATTATTTATTATTTATTATTTATTATTTATTATTTATTATTTATTATTTATTATTTATTATTTATTATTTATTATTTATTATTTATTATTTATTATTTATTATTTATTATTTATTATTTATTATTTATTATTTATTATTTATTATTTATTATTTATTATTTATTATTTATTATTTATTATTTATTATTTATTATTTATTATTTATTATTTATTATTTATTATTTATTATTTATTATTTATTATTTATTATTTATTATTTATTATTTATTATTTATTATTTATTATTTATTATTTATTATTTATTATTTATTATTTATTATTTATTATTTATTATTTATTATTTATTATTTATTATTTATTATTTATTATTTATTATTTATTATTTATTATTTATTATTTATTATTTATTATTTATTATTTATTATTTATTATTTATTATTTATTATTTATTATTTATTATTTATTATTTATTATTTATTATTTATTATTTATTATTTATTATTTATTATTTATTATTTATTATTTATTATTTATTATTTATTATTTATTATTTATTATTTATTATTTATTATTTATTATTTATTATTTATTATTTATTATTTATTATTTATTATTTATTATTTATTATTTATTATTTATTATTTATTATTTATTATTTATTATTTATTATTTATTATTTATTATTTATTATTTATTATTTATTATTTATTATTTATTATTTATTATTTATTATTTATTATTTATTATTTATTATTTATTATTTATTATTTATTATTTATTATTTATTATTTATTATTTATTATTTATTATTTATTATTTATTATTTATTATTTATTATTTATTATTTATTATTTATTATTTATTATTTATTATTTATTATTTATTATTTATTATTTATTATTTATTATTTATTATTTATTATTTATTATTTATTATTTCTTATTTCTTATTTATTATTTATTATTTATTATTTATTATTTATTATTTATTATTTATTATTTATTATTTATTATTTATTATTTATTATTTATTATTTATTATTTATTATTTATTATTTATTATTTATTATTTATTATTTATTATTTATTATTTATTATTTATTATTTATTATTTATTATTTATTATTTATTATTTATTATTTATTATTTATTATTTATTATTTATTATTTATTATTTATTATTTATTATTTATTATTTATTATTTATTATTTATTATTTATTATTTATTATTTATTATTTATTATTTATTATTTATTATTTATTATTTATTATTTATTATTTATTATTTATTATTTATTATTTATTATTTATTATTTATTATTTATTATTTATTATTTATTATTTATTATTTATTATTTATTATTTATTATTTATTATTTATTATTTATTATTTATTATTTATTATTTATTATTTATTATTTATTATTTATTATTTATTATTTATTATTTATTATTTATTATTTATTATTTATTATTTATTATTTATTATTTATTATTTATTATTTATTATTTATTATTTATTATTTATTATTTATTATTTATTATTTATTATTTATTATTTATTATTTATTATTTATTATTTATTATTTATTATTTATTATTTATTATTTATTATTTATTATTTATTATTTATTATTTATTATTTATTATTTATTATTTATTATTTATTATTTATTATTTATTATTTATTATTTATTATTTATTATTTATTATTTATTATTTATTATTTATTATTTATTATTTATTATTTATTATTTATTATTTATTATTTATTATTTATTATTTATTATTTATTATTTATTATTTATTATTTATTATTTATTATTTATTATTTATTATTTATTATTTATTATTTATTATTTATTATTTATTATTTATTATTTATTATTTATTATTTATTATTTATTATTTATTATTTATTATTTATTATTTATTATTTATTATTTATTATTTATTATTTATTATTTATTATTTATTATTTATTATTTATTATTTATTATTTATTATTTATTATTTATTATTTATTATTTATTATTTATTATTTATTATTTATTATTTATTATTTATTATTTATTATTTATTATTTATTATTTATTATTTATTATTTATTATTTATTATTTATTATTTATTATTTATTATTTATTATTTATTATTTATTATTTATTATTTATTATTTATTATTTATTATTTATTATTTATTATTTATTATTTATTATTTATTATTTATTATTTATTATTTATTATTTATTATTTATTATTTATTATTTATTATTTATTATTTATTATTTATTATTTATTATTTATTATTTATTATTTATTATTTATTATTTATTATTTATTATTTATTATTTATTATTTATTATTTATTATTTATTATTTATTATTTATTATTTATTATTTATTATTTATTATTTATTATTTATTATTTATTATTTATTATTTATTATTTATTATTTATTATTTATTATTTATTATTTATTATTTATTATTTATTATTTATTATTTATTATTTATTATTTATTATTTATTATTTATTATTTATTATTTATTATTTATTATTTATTATTTATTATTTATTATTTATTATTTATTATTTATTATTTATTATTTATTATTTATTATTTATTATTTATTATTTATTATTTATTATTTATTATTTATTATTTATTATTTATTATTTATTATTTATTATTTATTATTTATTATTTATTATTTATTATTTATTATTTATTATTTATTATTTATTATTTATTATTTATTATTTATTATTTATTATTTATTATTTATTATTTATTATTTATTATTTATTATTTATTATTTATTATTTATTATTTATTATTTATTATTTATTATTTATTATTTATTATTTATTATTTATTATTTATTATTTATTATTTATTATTTATTATTTATTATTTATTATTTATTATTTATTATTTATTATTTATTATTTATTATTTATTATTTATTATTTATTATTTATTATTTATTATTTATTATTTATTATTTATTATTTATTATTTATTATTTATTATTTATTATTTATTATTTATTATTTATTATTTATTATTTATTATTTATTATTTATTATTTATTATTTATTATTTATTATTTATTATTTATTATTTATTATTTATTATTTATTATTTATTATTTATTATTTATTATTTATTATTTATTATTTATTATTTATTATTTATTATTTATTATTTATTATTTATTATTTATTATTTATTATTTATTATTTATTATTTATTATTTATTATTTATTATTTATTATTTATTATTTATTATTTATTATTTATTATTTATTATTTATTATTTATTATTTATTATTTATTATTTATTATTTATTATTTATTATTTATTATTTATTATTTATTATTTATTATTTATTATTTATTATTTATTATTTATTATTTATTATTTATTATTTATTATTTATTATTTATTATTTATTATTTATTATTTATTATTTATTATTTATTATTTATTATTTATTATTTATTATTTATTATTTATTATTTATTATTTATTATTTATTATTTATTATTTATTATTTATTATTTATTATTTATTATTTATTATTTATTATTTATTATTTATTATTTATTATTTATTATTTATTATTTATTATTTATTATTTATTATTTATTATTTATTATTTATTATTTATTATTTATTATTTATTATTTATTATTTATTATTTATTATTTATTATTTATTATTTATTATTTATTATTTATTATTTATTATTTATTATTTATTATTTATTATTTATTATTTATTATTTATTATTTATTATTTATTATTTATTATTTATTATTTATTATTTATTATTTATTATTTATTATTTATTATTTATTATTTATTATTTATTATTTATTATTTATTATTTATTATTTATTATTTATTATTTATTATTTATTATTTATTATTTATTATTTATTATTTATTATTTATTATTTATTATTTATTATTTATTATTTATTATTTATTATTTATTATTTACTATCTGGACCCGTGCACGACTCGTGCCAAGATTTTGTGAATTCAAAGATATGGAGCGATTTTATAAATAAAAAAAAACATTTTTATTAATTATATGAGGGGCCCGTGCTTAGCTGTTGAAGTTTTTTATTGTTTTTATAAATGTGGTAACCAAATAATAATTAACAACTTTTCTCTTTTCGCCATAACAACTTTTCTCAATGACAATTCTTTCTCAGACTGCGCTTCTCCGTAGAATTATTCCCAGCAGAAATCTTCCCCGTAAAAAGAACGCTTTCCCGTTGAATTCTTCCCGTAGAATTCATCCCGGTAAAAATGTTCCCGGTAGAATTCTTCCCCGTAGAGTTTTTCCCAGTAGAAGTTTTAGTGTGGTTGGTGTTAATGTGGTGAGTTTCGGTGTGGTGAATTTTAGTGTGGTGAGTTTTAGGGTGGGTTTTAGGGTGAATTTAAGTGTAGCGAGTTTTGGTGTGGTAAGTTTTAGTGTGGTGAATTTTAGTGTGGTGAATTTTATTGTGGTGAGTTTTAGTGTAGTGAATTTTAGTGTGGTGAGTTTTAGTGTGGTGAATTATAGTGTGGTGGGTTTTAGTGTGGTGGGTTTTATTGTGGTGAATTTTAGTGTTTAATGTGCTGAATTTCATTGTAGTGATTTTTAGTGTAGTGATTTTTAGTGTGGTGAGTTTTAGTGTGGTGAGACTTCGTGTGGTGAAATTTTAGTGTGGTGAGTTTTAGTGTGGTGAGACTTCGTGTGGTGAAATTTTAGTGTGGTGAAATATAGTGTGGTGAGTTTTAGTGTAGTAAATTTTAGTGTGGTGAGTTTTAGTGTGGTGATTTTTAGTGTTGTGAAATTTTAGTGTGGTGAGTTTTAGTGTGGTGAATTATAGTGTGGTGGATTTTAGTGTGGTGAATTTTAGTGTGGTGAGTTTTAGTGTGGTGATTTTTAGTGTTGTGAAATTTTAGTGTGGTGAGTTTTAGTGTGGTGAAATATAGTGTGGTGAGTTTTAGTGTAGTAAATTTTAGTGTGGTGAGTTTTAGAGTGGTGAATTATAGTAAGGTGGGTTTTAGTGTTGTGAATTTTAGTGTGGCGAGTTTGATTGTGGCGAGTTTTAGTGTGGCGAGTTCTAGTGTGGTGAATTTTAGTGTGGTGAATTTTATTGTGGTAATTTTAGTGTGATGAATTTTAATGTGATGAATTTTATTGTGGTGATTTTAAGTGTTGTGAATTTTATTGTGGTGAATTATAGTGTGGTGGGTTTTAGTGTGGTGAATTTTAGTGTGGTGAGTTTTAGTGTGGTGAATTTTAGTGTGGAGAGTTTTAGTGTGGTGATTTTTAGTGTTGTGAAATTTTAGTGTGGTGAGTTTTAGTGTGGTGAATTATAGTGTGGTGGATTTTAGTGTGGTGAATTTTAGTGTAGTGAGTTTTAGTGTGGTGAGTTTTAGTGTGGTGATTTTTAGTGTTGTGAAATTTTAGTGTGGTGAGTTTTAGTGTGGTGAATTATAGTGTGGTGGATTTTAGTGTGGTGAATTTTAGTGTAGTGAGTTTTAGTGTAGTGAGTTTTAGTGTCGTGAAATTTTAGTATGGTGAGTTTTAGTGTGGTGAATTATAGAGTGGTGAGTTTTAGTGTGTTGAATTTTTGTGTGGTGAGTTTTTGTGTGGTGAGTTTTAGTGTGTTGAATTTTTGTGTGGTGAGTTTTTGTGTGGTGAGTTTTAGTGTGGTGTATTTTAGTGATTTGAGTTTTAGTGTGATGAGTTTTAATGTGGTGAGTTTTAGTGTGGTGAGTTTTAGTGTGGTGAGTTTTAGTGTGGTGAATTTTAGTGTGGTCAATTTTATTGTGGTGAGTTTTAGTGTGTTGAGTTTTAGTGTGGTGAGTTTGTTTTTCTTTTTCTTTCCTTTTTTTGTTTTTCCTTTAGTTTGGATTGTAGTTTTATGTGATTGGTTTTGTTTTTGTATTTGTTTTGTTTTGTGCTTTTGCTTTTTTCCTTTTAAATTTTTTTTTTGTATTTGTGTTTTTTGTTTCATGTTTGTAGCTGGTGAAAGTGCCGAGTTATATCGTATTGAAAGTTTAGGTTGTATAAGAGGTGCCACGCCTCTTTGTCCAATCCCGCCGATATATAGCCTATCATTCCTTCCAGACCATACCGCATCTGTGGTCAAAATTTCAAGAAAATCGGATCAGCCGTTTAGACGGAGAAGCGGAACAAACGTGATTGCTTTTGTTTTCTTTTAATTTTTTTTTTTGTATTTGAGTTTTTTGTTTCATGTTCTTAGCTGGTGAAATTGCCAAGTTATATCGTATTGAAAGTTTAGGTTGTATAGGAGGTGCCACGCCTCTTCGTCCAATCCCGCCTATATATAGTGTATCATTCCTTCCAGATTATACCGCATCTGTGGTCAAAATTTCAAGAAAATCGGATCAGCCGTTTAGACGGAGATGCGGAACAAACAAACAAACAAACAAATAATTTAGATAAAAATACTGCATATTTAGCTGAAAATACTGCAGCTAAATATGCATAGAGGAAAGGTGGCAGATGCTCCCTTGCCTCAAATAGCAATAGAACAGGAATTGCAATCATTAGCGAGCAATACACAAGGAAAATATGCGGGCTCTGGTTCCATGACGACACGGAAACTGCCGCAAAATGGATACCGAACACTAGCCGAATACAACCCAATAGTAGCGGGAAAGGAAATGGCTTCGTCTGGGTACGGATAAACAACGCTACGCTGGTCAGCTGCTACCTTACTCCTAGCGATCGCATCGACGAATTTCAGAGAAAGCTGGAAGGGATCGAAGATACGATAAGAGACATCGGCGGACACCTGATAGTAATAGGCGATTTTAACTCTCGAGCAGCAGAATGGGGCATGCACAAACTACAAACTCAAGAGGCAGAAAAATAGTACAAATGGCTGCCAGAACCGGGCTAATAGTCTCAAACGTGGGAAACGTGTCAACCTTCAGGCGACCTGGGTGCGAGGGCACTATACCGGACATAACCCTGGTGTCCGAGAGAATTGCCAATAAAATCAAAAACTGGAAAGTGCTCGAAATTTATACGGCCAGCGACCATCATTCATACAACCTACAAGCAGACGGCATGGCACCCGCAATTAAGACCAACACGAGTACGCGCAAATGGAACGTGAACAAACTGAACACATCTGCACTCGTAGCAGAGATAGATAGACGAATAGAAGAAGGGGAAATTGAAGGAGACGCCAAGACTATAACGAAACGAGTTATGACCATCATCCGACTGGGATGTAACAAGGCGATGCCTAAGGTGAAACGAATTAATAAAACGGCAGTACACTGGTGGAACGACACAATTGATGATCTCAGACGAAATTGCATCCGAAGTAGACGAAAATTTACCAGAGCAATGCGCAGGGGTATGACTGAAACAGAGCGTATTGAATATAAGCATGCAAAGAAAAGACTCCGCGGTGCCATATTCGAAAGCAAAAGAGAACAGTGGGAGGAACTACGCGAAGATTTAAACAGAAACCCATGGGGTCTAGGTTATAAAATCGTTATGAAGAAACTCGGAATTAAGAATCCGGTACACGAAATGGACGAAAAAACCATGGAAAACGTCGTTAAGTCACTTTTCCCGACACACGAGATAAGGGAAGGCAATGCAGATACAGAAGAAACCACAAACTTCACACTGTTCACACCAGACGAACTCAGAGCAGCCGCCCGTAGCCTCCAAAACAAAAAGGCACCCGGTCCCGACGGAATACCTGCCGAGGCAATAAAGGAGATAGTGAACCAACGACCTGAGTTACTACTCAATATGTACAATTGTTGTTTAAGAGAAGGTGTGTTTCCGGAGGCATGGAAAAAACAACAACTTGTTCTCATCAGCAAGGGCAAGGGAGACCCAGGAGCTCCATCTTCATACAGACCACTCTGTATGCTAGACACGGCAGGGAAACTATTAGAGCGATTAATAAAGGCTCGTCTCGAAGATGCTATTCGTACTGGGGGAGGATTATCAGAGAGGCAGCATGGATTCCGACCAGGGAAGTCCACTATTGGAGCACTGAAAGACGTAGTCGATGTAGTCGAAGCTGCACAACAGGAGACGCAATTTACCAGACCAGTGGTTCTACTTGCTACCCTCGATGTCAAGAACGCTTTCAACAGCCTTAGATGGACAGATATATTGCAAGCTCTGGAAAATAATTTCGCGGTACCGCAATACCTCATGAGGATGATTAGGAGTTACCTAAAAGACAGAGAACTTTTATATAATACGAGCGGAGGTCCGATGAAGATGCAAGTCACGTCGGGGGCAGCACAGGGATCGAGCCTAGGACCAGATCTATGGAACATTAGCTACGATGAAATTTTAAAAGTCGAAATGCCGGAGGAAACTTTCCTTGTGGGCTATGCGGATGACATCGCTGCGGTCATCAAAGCGAGAAACACGGACGAAGCACAACGCAGACTTAGACAAGTTATGATAAGGACCAAAGCATGGCTAGACACACATGGACTAAAGCTGGCCACACATAAAACAGAGCTCCTACTACTCACCAGACGACAGATCCTCGTCGAGATAGACATAAGAATTGGCGATGTGGTAATACCCACAAAAAAGTCGGTGAACTACCTGGGCATAAGACTGGACCCGAAACTTACGTACACGAGCCAGATCCACTACGCATCAAATAAAGCTGCGAAGACAACAGCACAACTCAGCCGATTAATGGCAAACATTGGAGGACCGCTTCCAAGCAAGCGCAAGCTGCTTATGGAAGCTATTAACAGCATTCTCCTCTATGGATGCGTCATTTGGGCCGGAACACTTAACACGAAGCAAAGGGCTAAAACCCTCTTGGAAGTGCAACGAACCGCAGCTCTACGGGTAACCCAGCGTACTGTATCGGCGTCTGCAGTACTAGTGATAGCAGGAATGATCCCAATAGACCTCCAGGCACAGGAGCATGTGAAAATATGGACATTGAAGCAGAACGATCGCCGCGGATCATCATTGATAGAAGAAGAAAGGCAGCAGACATTTGCACACTGGCAAACGCGCTGGCACAGCGACAAACATGGAAGGTGGACGCAAAAACTCATACCAAACGTAGAGAAATGGATGAAACGACGGAGCGGGGAAGTAAACTACTACCTAAACCAGATAATATCTGGACATGGCTACTTCAGGAAGTAAATCTACAAAATGGAGAAATGCAACTCACCATACTGTCTGTATGAAGAAACAGACACTGTAGATGATGCAGAACACACATTTTTCAAATGTATTCGCTGGTCGGAAAATCGTGAAAAGCTGGAGAAAGCTCTGGGCCCAGTAACAGTCGAAAATCTGATAGACAAGATGACGACAGACGAAGAAAGCTGGAACGCCGCGGAAAAATATAGCGAATATGTTCTAAGAACAAAGAAATTCGATTTAGATGCAGCACTAAATTAAAGAAAAGTAATTAAAAGCGGGGGGCCAGGTCGCAGGCCATGAAGTAGATGGCTGAAAAGCCAAAGTGGGATCCACCTCGTAGTAATGCGATAGCGGTGCCGGGGTGGAAGCATTTCCCAAGAGAGATAAGGGGGGTTTTTAGTCGGTATGCCAGAACGGTGAGCCCGACATACCACGCTGGGTGACGACCCAACGTCGGATGCAAAAATGCATTTTTGCCCTCCTTTCCCCAAAAAAAAAAAAAAAAATATTTATTATTTATTATTTATTATTTATTATTTATTATTTATTATTTATTATTTATTATTTATTATTTATTATTTATTATTTATTATTTATTATTTATTATTTATTATTTATTATTTATTATTTATTATTTATTATTTATTATTTATTATTTATTATTTATTATTTATTATTTATTATTTATTATTTATTATTTATTATTTATTATTTATTATTTATTATTTATTATTTATTATTTATTATTTATTATTTATTATTTATTATTTATTATTTATTATTTATTATTTATTATTTATTATTTATTATTTATTATTTATTATTTATTATTTATTATTTATTATTTATTATTTATTATTTATTATTTATTATTTATTATTTATTATTTATTATTTATTATTTATTATTTATTATTTATTATTTATTATTTATTATTTATTATTTATTATTTATTATTTATTATTTATTATTTATTATTTATTATTTATTATTTATTATTTATTATTTATTATTTATTATTTATTATTTATTATTTATTATTTATTATTTATTATTTATTATTTATTATTTATTATTTATTATTTATTATTTATTATTTATTATTTATTATTTATTATTTATTATTTATTATTTATTATTTATTATTTATTATTTATTATTTATTATTTATTATTTATTATTTATTATTTATTATTTATTATTTATTATTTATTATTTATTATTTATTATTTATTATTTATTATTTATTATTTATTATTTATTATTTATTATTTATTATTTATTATTTATTATTTATTATTTATTATTTATTATTTATTATTTATTATTTATTATTTATTATTTATTATTTATTATTTATTATTTATTATTTATTATTTATTATTTATTATTTATTATTTATTATTTATTATTTATTATTTATTATTTATTATTTATTATTTATTATTTATTATTTATTATTTATTATTTATTATTTATTATTTATTATTTATTATTTATTATTTATTATTTATTATTTATTATTTATTATTTATTATTTATTATTTATTATTTATTATTTATTATTTATTATTTATTATTTATTATTTATTATTTATTATTTATTATTTATTATTTATTATTTATTATTTATTATTTATTATTTATTATTTATTATTTATTATTTATTATTTATTATTTATTATTTATTATTTATTATTTATTATTTATTATTTATTATTTATTATTTATTATTTATTATTTATTATTTATTATTTATTATTTATTATTTATTATTTATTATTTATTATTTATTATTTATTATTTATTATTTATTATTTATTATTTATTATTTATTATTTATTATTTATTATTTATTATTTATTATTTATTATTTATTATTTATTATTTATTATTTATTATTTATTATTTATTATTTATTATTTATTATTTATTATTTATTATTTATTATTTATTATTTATTATTTATTATTTATTATTTATTATTTATTATTTATTATTTATTATTTATTATTTATTATTTATTATTTATTATTTATTATTTATTATTTATTATTTATTATTTATTATTTATTATTTATTATTTATTATTTATTATTTATTATTTATTATTTATTATTTATTATTTATTATTTATTATTTATTATTTATTATTTATTATTTATTATTTATTATTTATTATTTATTATTTATTATTTATTATTTATTATTTATTATTTATTATTTATTATTTATTATTTATTATTTATTATTTATTATTTATTATTTATTATTTATTATTTATTATTTATTATTTATTATTTATTATTTATTATTTATTATTTATTATTTATTATTTATTATTTATTATTTATTATTTATTATTTATTATTTATTATTTATTATTTATTATTTATTATTTATTATTTATTATTTATTATTTATTATTTATTATTTATTATTTATTATTTATTATTTATTATTTATTATTTATTATTTATTATTTATTATTTATTATTTATTATTTATTATTTATTATTTATTATTTATTATTTATTATTTATTATTTATTATTTATTATTTATTATTTATTATTTATTATTTATTATTTATTATTTATTATTTATTATTTATTATTTATTATTTATTATTTATTATTTATTATTTATTATTTATTATTTATTATTTATTATTTATTATTTATTATTTATTATTTATTATTTATTATTTATTATTTATTATTTATTATTTATTATTTATTATTTACTATCTGGACCCGTGCACGACTCGTGCCAAGATTTTGTGAATTCAAAGATATGGAGCGATTTTATAAATAAAAAAAAACATTTTTATTAATTATATGAGGGGCCCGTGCTTAGCTGTTGAAGTTTTTTATTGTTTTTATAAATGTGGTAACCAAATAATAATTAACAACTTTTCTCTTTTCGCCATAACAACTTTTCTCAATGACAATTCTTTCTCAGACTGCGCTTCTCCGTAGAATTATTCCCAGCAGAAATCTTCCCCGTAAAAAGAACGCTTTCCCGTTGAATTCTTCCCGTAGAATTCATCCCGGTAAAAATGTTCCCGGTAGAATTCTTCCCCGTAGAGTTTTTCCCAGTAGAAGTTTTAGTGTGGTTGGTGTTAATGTGGTGAGTTTCGGTGTGGTGAATTTTAGTGTGGTGAATTTTGGTGTGGTGAGTTTAAGTGTGGTGAGTTTTAGTGTGGTGAGTTTTGGTGTGGTGAGTTTTAGTGTGTGGAGTTTTGGTGTGGTGAGTTTTAGTGTGGTGAGTTTTAGTGTGGTGAATTTTAGTGTAGTGAGCTTTAGTATGGTAAGTTTTAGTGTGGTGAATTATAGTGTGGTGGGTTTTAGGGTGAATTTAAGTGTAGCGAGTTTTGGTGTGGTAAGTTTTAGTGTGGTGAATTTTAGTGTGGTGAATTTTATTGTGGTGAGTTTTAGTGTAGTGAATTTTAGTGTGGTGAGTTTTAGTGTGGTGAATTATAGTGTGGTGGGTTTTAGTGTGGTGGGTTTTATTGTGGTGAATTTTAGTGTTTAATGTGCTGAATTTCATTGTAGTGATTTTTAGTGTGGTGATTTTTAGTGTGGTGAGTTTTAGTGTGGTGAGACTTCGTGTGGTGAAATTTTAGTGTGGTGAAATATAGTGTGGTGAGTTTTAGTGTAGTAAATTTTAGTGTGGTGAGTTTTAGTGTGGTGAATTATAGTAAGGTGGGTTTTAGTGTTGTGAATTTTAGTGTGGCGAGTTTGATTGTGGCGAGTTTTAGTGTGGCGAGTTCTAGTGTGGTGAATTTTAGTGTGGTGAATTTTATTGTGGTAATTTTAGTGTGATGAATTTTAATGTGATGAATTTTATTGTGGTGAATTATAGTGTGGTGGGTTTTAGTGTGGTGAATTTTAGTGTGGTGAGTTTTAGTGTGGTGAATTTTAGTGTGGTGAGTTTTAGTGTGGTGATTTTTAGTGTTGTGAAATTTTAGTGTGGTGAGTTTTAGTGTGGTGAATTATAGTGTGGTGGATTTTAGTGTGGTGAATTTTAGTGTAGTGAGTTTTAGTGTGGTGAGTTTTAGTGTGGTGATTTTTAGTGTTGTGAAATTTTAGTGTGGTGAGTTTTAGTGTGGTGAATTATAGTGTGGTGGATTTTAGTGTGGTGAATTTTAGTGTAGTGAGTTTTAGTGAGTTTTAGTGTCGTGAAATTTTAGTATGGTGAGTTTTAGTGTGGTGAATTATAGAGTGGTGAGTTTTAGTGTGTTGAATTTTTGTGTGGTGAGTTTTTGTGTGGTGAGTTTTAGTGTGGTGTATTTTAGTGATTTGAGTTTTAGTGTGATGAGTTTTAATGTGGTGAGTTTTAGTGTGGTGAGTTTTAGTGTGGTGAGTTTTAGTGTGGTGAATTTTAGTGTGGTCAATTTTATTGTGGTGAGTTTTAGTGTGTTGAGTTTTAGTGTGGTGAGTTTGTTTTTCTTTTTCTTTCCTTTTTTTGTTTTTCCTTTAGTTTGGATTGTAGTTTTATGTGATTGGTTTTGTTTTTGTATTTGTTTTGTTTTGTGCTTTTGCTTTTTTCCTTTTAAATTTTTTTTTTGTATTTGTGTTTTTTGTTTCATGTTTGTAGCTGGTGAAAGTGCCGAGTTATATCGTATTGAAAGTTTAGGTTGTATAAGAGGTGCCACGCCTCTTTGTCCAATCCCGCCGATATATAGCCTATCATTCCTTCCAGACCATACCGCATCTGTGGTCAAAATTTCAAGAAAATCGGATCAGCCGTTTAGACGGAGAAGCGGAACAAACGTGATTGCTTTTGTTTTCTTTTAATTTTTTTTTTGTATTTGAGTTTTTTGTTTCATGTTCTTAGCTGGTGAAATTGCCAAGTTATATCGTATTGAAAGTTTAGGTTGTATAGGAGGTGCCACGCCTCTTCGTCCAATCCCGCCTATATATAGTGTATCATTCCTTCCAGACTATACCGCATCTGTGGTCAAAATTTCAAGAAAATCGGATCAGCCGTTTAGACGGAGATGCGGAACAAACAAACAAACAAACAAATAATTTAGATAAAAATACTGCATATTTAGCTGAAAATACTGCAGCTAAATATGCATAGAGGAAAGGTGGCAGATGCTCCCTTGCCTCAAATAGCAATAGAACAGGAATTGCAATCATTAGCGAGCAATACACAGGGAAAATATGCGGGCTCTGGTTCCATGACGACACGGAAACTGCCGCAAAATGGATACCGAACACTAGCCGAATACAACCCAATAGTAGCGGGAAAGGAAATGGCTTCGTCTGGGTACGGATAAACAACGCTACGCTGGTCAGCTGCTACCTTACTCCTAGCGATCGCATCGACGAATTTCAGAGAAAGCTGGAAGGGATCGAAGATACGATAAGAGACATCGGCGGACACCTGATAGTAATAGGCGATTTTAACTCTCGAGCAGCAGAATGGGGCATGCACAAACTACAAACTCAAGAGGCAGAAAAATAGTACAAATGGCTGCCAGAACCGGGCTAATAGTCTCAAACGTGGGAAACGTGTCAACCTTCAGGCGACCTGGGTGCGAGGGCACTATACCGGACATAACCCTGGTGTCCGAGAGAATTGCCAATAAAATCAAAAACTGGAAAGTGCTCGAAATTTATACGGCCAGCGACCATCATTCATACAACCTACAAGCAGACGGCATGGCACCCGCAATTAAGACCAACACGAGTACGCGCAAATGGAACGTGAACAAACTGAACACATCTGCACTCGTAGCAGAGATAGATAGACGAATAGAAGAAGGGGAAATTGAAGGAGACGCCAAGACTATAACGAAACGAGTTATGACCATCATCCGACTGGGATGTAACAAGGCGATGCCTAAGGTGAAACGAATTAATAAAACGGCAGTACACTGGTGGAACGACACAATTGATGATCTCAGACGAAATTGCATCCGAAGTAGACGAAAATTTACCAGAGCAATGCGCAGGGGTATGACTGAAACAGAGCGTATTGAATATAAGCATGCAAAGAAAAGACTCCGCGGTGCCATATTCGAAAGCAAAAGAGAACAGTGGGAGGAACTACGCGAAGATTTAAACAGAAACCCATGGGGTCTAGGTTATAAAATCGTTATGAAGAAACTCGGAATTAAGAATCCGGTACACGAAATGGACGAAAAAACCATGGAAAACATCGTTAAGTCACTTTTCCCGACACACGAGATAAGGGAAGGCAATGCAGATACAGAAGAAACCACAAACTTCACACTGTTCACACCAGACGAACTCAGAGCAGCCGCCCGTAGCCTCCAAAACAAAAAGGCACCCGGTCCCGACGGAATACCTGCCGAGGCAATAAAGGAGATAGTGAACCAACGACCTGAGTTACTACTCAATATGTACAATTGTTGTTTAAGAGAAGGTGTGTTTCCGGAGGCATGGAAAAAACAACAACTTGTTCTCATCAGCAAGGGCAAGGGAGACCCAGGAGCTCCATCTTCATACAGACCACTCTGTATGCTAGACACGGCAGGGAAACTATTAGAGCGATTAATAAAGGCTCGTCTCGAAGAAGCTATTCGTACTGGGGGAGGATTATCAGAGAGGCAGCATGGATTCCGACCAGGGAAGTCCACTATTGGAGCACTGAAAGACGTAGTCGATGTAGTCGAAGCTGCACAACAGGAGACGCAATTTACCAGACCAGTGGTTCTACTTGCTACCCTCGATGTCAAGAACGCTTTCAACAGCCTTAGATGGACAGATATATTGCAAGCTCTGGAAAATAATTTCGCGGTACCGCAATACCTCATGAGGATGATTAGGAGTTACCTAAAAGACAGAGAACTTTTATATAATACGAGCGGAGGCCCGATGAAGATGCAAGTCACGTCGGGGGCAGCACAGGGATCGAGCCTAGGACCAGATCTATGGAACATTAGCTACGATGAAATTTTAAAAGTCGAAATGCCGGAGGAAACTTTCCTTGTGGGCTATGCGGATGACATCGCTGCGGTCATCAAAGCGAGAAACACGGACGAAGCACAACGCAGACTTAGACAAGTTATGATAAGGACCAAAACATGGCTAGACACACATGGACTAAAGCTGGCCACACATAAAACAGAGCTCCTACTACTCACCAGACGACAGATCCTCGTCGAGATAGACATAAGAATTGGCGATGTGGTAATACCCACAAAAAAGTCGGTGAACTACCTGGGCATAAGACTGGACCCGAAACTTCCGTACACGAGCCAGATCCACTACGCATCAAATAAAGCTGCGAAGACAACAGCACAACTCAGCCGATTAATGGCAAACATTGGAGGACCGCTTCCAAGCAAGCACAAGCTGCTTATGTAAGCTATTAACAGCATTCTCCTCTATGGATGCGTCATTTGGGCCGGAACACTTAACACGAAGCAAAGGGCTAAAACCCTCTTGGAAGTGCAACGAACCGCAGCTCTACGGGTAACCCAGCGTAATGTATCGGCGTTTGCAGTACTAGTGATAGCAGGAATGATCCCAATAGACCTCCAGGCACAGGAGCATGTGAAAATATGGACATTGAAGCAGAACGATCGCCGCGGATCATCATTGATAGAAGAAGAAAGGCAGCAGACATTTGCACACTGGCAAACGCGCTGGCACAGCGACAAACATGGAAGGTGGACGCAAAAACTCATACCAAACGTAGAGAAATGGATGAAACGACGGAGCGGGGAAGTAAACTAAACCAGATACCATCTGGACATGGCTACTTCAGGAAGTAAATCTACAAAATGGAGAAATGCAACTCACCATACTGTCTGTATGAAGAAACAGACACTGTAGATGATGCAGAACACACATTTTTCAAATGTATTCGCTGGTCGGAAAATCGTGAAAAGCTGGAGAAAGCTCTGGGCCCAGTAACAGTCGAAAATCTGATAGACAAGATGACGACAGACGAAGAAAGCTGGAACGCCGCGGAAAAATATAGCGAATATGTTCTAAGAACAAAGAAATTCGATTTAGATGCAGCACTAAATTAAAGAAATGTAATTAAAAGCGGGGGGCCAGGACGCAGGCCATGAAGTAGATGGCTGAAAAGCCAAAGTGGGATCCACCTCGTAGTAATGCGATAGCGGTGCCGGGGTGGAAGGGGGGTTTTTAGTC
This sequence comes from Dryomyza anilis, assembly GCA_951804985.1. Taxonomy (NCBI): domain Eukaryota; kingdom Metazoa; phylum Arthropoda; class Insecta; order Diptera; family Dryomyzidae; genus Dryomyza; species Dryomyza anilis. The sequence continues at coordinate 96,016 of CATORG010000060.1, read as the reverse complement.
GGTATGCCAGAACGGTGAGCCCGACATACCACGCTGGGTGACGACCCAACGTCGGATGCAAAAATGCACTTTTGCCCTCCTTTCCCCAAAAAAAAAAAAAAATAATAATTTATTATTTATTATTTATTATTTATTATTTATTATTTATTATTTATTATTTATTATTTATTATTTATTATTTATTATTTATTATTTATTATTTATTATTTATTATTTATTATTTATTATTTATTATTTATTATTTATTATTTATTATTTATTATTTATTATTTATTATTTATTATTTATTATTTATTATTTATTATTTATTATTTATTATTTATTATTTATTATTTATTATTTATTATTTATTATTTATTATTTATTATTTATTATTTATTATTTATTATTTATTATTTATTATTTATTATTTATTATTTATTATTTATTATTTATTATTTATTATTTATTATTTATTATTTATTATTTATTATTTATTATTTATTATTTATTATTTATTATTTATTATTTATTATTTATTATTTATTATTTATTATTTATTATTTATTATTTATTATTTATTATTTATTATTTATTATTTATTATTTATTATTTATTATTTATTATTTATTATTTATTATTTATTATTTATTATTTATTATTTATTATTTATTATTTATTATTTATTATTTATTATTTATTATTTATTATTTATTATTTATTATTTATTATTTATTATTTATTATTTATTATTTATTATTTATTATTTATTATTTATTATTTATTATTTATTATTTATTATTTATTATTTATTATTTATTATTTATTATTTATTATTTATTATTTATTATTTATTATTTATTATTTATTATTTATTATTTATTATTTATTATTTATTATTTATTATTTATTATTTATTATTTATTATTTATTATTTATTATTTATTATTTATTATTTATTATTTATTATTTATTATTTATTATTTATTATTTATTATTTATTATTTATTATTTATTATTTATTATTTATTATTTATTATTTATTATTTATTATTTATTATTTATTATTTATTATTTATTATTTATTATTTATTATTTATTATTTATTATTTATTATTTATTATTTATTATTTATTATTTATTATTTATTATTTATTATTTATTATTTATTATTTATTATTTATTATTTATTATTTATTATTTATTATTTATTATTTATTATTTATTATTTATTATTTATTATTTATTATTTATTATTTATTATTTATTATTTATTATTTATTATTTATTATTTATTATTTATTATTTATTATTTATTATTTATTATTTATTATTTATTATTTATTATTTATTATTTATTATTTATTATTTATTATTTATTATTTATTATTTATTATTTATTATTTATTATTTATTATTTATTATTTATTATTTATTATTTATTATTTATTATTTATTATTTATTATTTATTATTTATTATTTATTATTTATTATTTATTATTTATTATTTATTATTTATTATTTATTATTTATTATTTATTATTTATTATTTATTATTTATTATTTATTATTTATTATTTATTATTTATTATTTATTATTTATTATTTATTATTTATTATTTATTATTTATTATTTATTATTTATTATTTATTATTTATTATTTATTATTTATTATTTATTATTTATTATTTATTATTTATTATTTATTATTTATTATTTATTATTTATTATTTATTATTTATTATTTATTATTTATTATTTATTATTTATTATTTATTATTTATTATTTATTATTTATTATTTATTATTTATTATTTATTATTTATTATTTATTATTTATTATTTATTATTTATTATTTATTATTTATTATTTATTATTTATTATTTATTATTTATTATTTATTATTTATTATTTATTATTTATTATTTATTATTTATTATTTATTATTTATTATTTATTATTTATTATTTATTATTTATTATTTATTATTTATTATTTATTATTTATTATTTATTATTTATTATTTATTATTTATTATTTATTATTTATTATTTATTATTTATTATTTATTATTTATTATTACTTACTAACTTACTCTTACAACCGTGGTTCGGTTTTGGCCGCTGAGATGAAGCCGCGCCAGTCGGTTCTGCTTTGCGCAGGCTGACGCCAGTTAGAAATACCAAGCGTTGCCATGTTGTCCTCAACTTGGTCTTTCCAACGCAGATTTGGACGCCCTATTCTACGCTGTCCAGCCTCGAGTTTCGATTCAATTGGAGTTGGATTGCTGGAGTGTTTTCATGCATTCGTTCGACATCCTAGCCAGCGAAGCCGCTGGATCTTGATGCGTTATTTTTGTACGGCGAAAGAGGGCTCTACTTCTCTACTTGGGCCTACTGAGCCCATAGTAGCTGGATCCCAGATAGACAAAGTCCTTGGCAATGTCGAAATTGTGGGTGTCAAAATCAGCTTTTTGTCCCAGACGCACGGACTCTTTTTTGCTTGTTGACACAATGAACTTCGTCTTGTCCTCGTTCACCGCTAGACCCATTCGACGCGACTGTTTCTCCAGTCTGGAGAATGCTGCGCTGACTGCTCGTGTGCTTCTGCCAATGATATCAATATCGTCGCATGAAAACTTTTGTTGAGAATAGTGCCGCTTTGACGTAGTTCGGCAGCTCAATCTATTTTCTCCATCAATAAGTTAAAAAAGTCGCACGATAGGGAGTCACCCTGTCTGAAACCTCGTTCGGTATGAAATGGCTCGGAGAGGTCTTTTCCTATTCTCACTGAGCAACGTGTGTTGCTCTGGGTCATCCTGCAAAGCCTTATAAGATTCGCAGGTATACCGAACTCAGACATTGCGGCGTATAATCGTTCCCTTATCGGAGTGTCGAAGGCGCTTTATAGTCGAGTAATAGGTGGTAGGTGTCGATCTATTTTCCTAGGGTCTTTTCCTGGATTAGGCGCAATGTGAAAATCTGGTCTATGGTGGATTTTCCATGTCTGAAACCGCACTGATAAGGTCCAATCAGTCTGATGACGATGGGCTTCAGTTTTTCACATAATACGCTCGAAAGAACCTTGTATGCGATATTGAGTAGGCTGATCCCACGGTAGTTGGCGCAGATAGTGGGATCCCCGTTCTTAAGGATTGGGCAGAGTACACTGAGATTCCAGTCACTTGACATGCTTTCATCCGACCATATTCTGCTTACGAGCTCGTGCATGCTCTCTATTAGCTCTTTGCCTCCGGTCTTAAACAATTCAGCAGGCAGGCCATCAGCATTTGATGTTTTTCAGCCGAGCAATGGCTGTTCTGACCTCGTCATGGTCGGGTGCCGGAATTTCAACGTCGTCATCAAGTACTGGGGTTGCCGGGTTTACTTCTCTATCGGTGGAATTGCGGTCGTCATCACCGGTGAGCAGTTTAGAGAAGTGATTCCTCCATATCCTGAGTGTGCTCTGGATAACTGTCACTAGATTCCCGTTCTCATCTTTACAAGAAGAGGCCCCGGACTTTGAACCTCCGGCTAGGCGTCTTATTTTCTCGAAGAATTTTCGAGCCTCATTCCTGTCCCCATGCATCTCAATCTCCTCACACTCACGTCTTTCTGCCTCGCTTTTTTTACGCCTGAAAAGACGTCTCTCTTCCCTCCTCTTCTCTTTGTATCGCTCCTTCGCAGCTCGCGTAGCTACTGACTGCAGGGTGGATTTGTACGCAGCGTCTTTCTCTGCAGTGGCCTCGCGACACTCTTGGTCATACAACTGATTGCTCAGGGTGCGTTGGAATCCAAGCATCTCTTCGGCAGTCGTACGCATAGAACAGGAGATATGGTTCCACTGCGCGCTTATATCATCGAGAGGAGGAGTACTTTGTCTAAGCAGTTGTGAGAGTCGAGTGAAAAAGACTTGCGTTGTCTGTTGTGATTGCAGCTTTCCGACGTCTAGCTTTCTCTGCGTTTGGTTCCGTACGTTCTTCGCAGCGCTTAAGCGTGTGCGGACCTTTGCTGCTACACGGTAATGATCCGCGTCCATATTGGCACCTCGGATAGTGCGTACGTCCATCACGCTCGTGTCTTCCGTCAATCACAACGTGATCAATTTGGTTTCGAGTTTTTTGATGGGGCGACAACCATGTGCCTTGTGGATATCGAAATGTTCGAATCTAGTGCTACTAACTACCATGTTTCGTGCTGCGGCGAAGTCGATTAGCCTCGTTCCATTATCGGAAGTGTTGGCATGGAGGCAAAATTTTCCGATTGTGGGACAATAGATGGCTTCTCTGCACACCTTGGCGTTAAAATCGCCTAGCACGATTTTGATATCGTGGCGGGGACAGTGCTCGTATGCGTTGTCTAGGCGCTCGTAGAAGCGCTCTTTTGTCTCGTCATCCTTCTCGTTCGTCGGAGCGTGTGCACTAATTAGGTTGGTGTGGTAATATTTAGCCTTGATGCGGATTGTTGCCAGCATTTCGTCCACGGGCGTGAACCTAGAGACAATGTGGCGGAGTCTCTTGCCGACCACAAATCCACATCCAAATTCGTGTCTCTCCGCATGGCAGCTGTAGTAGATATCACAGGACGCTTGTTTTGAACAGCCCTGTCCCGTCTATCGCATCTCCTGGATAGTGGTGATGTCAGCCTCATATTTTTCGAGGACATCTGCCAGCTGGATAGAGGCACTTTCCCTATAAATGATCTGGACATTCCAGGTGCATATCCGTAAATTGCGTGGGTCGTCATCGTTGTAATCGGTCGTTATCCGAGGCTTCTTTTTTGTTTTCATTGGGCGCATAGGTTTTTTCCGTGGTGGGACCCAAACCCAACGCACGAACCCTCACTCTGAAGGAGATGCTCGCCACTCACTTTAGCCGATTTCTACACCGGGTGGTGTAGAGCGCCGTTTCCAGGGACTTCCACGAGGAGGACTTCCACCGAAGTGGAAGTGTCACCATTTGATAATTTACCAATTCTGGTGACCAGTGAGTTGACTTGAGACGACATGTTGAAGCACTCAGTCATATTGCCTTGTGATAATCGCCCCCATATTTATTATATATTATTTATAATTTATTATGGTGACTTTTCGTTCTACAACTTTTCGTTCTTCTAATGTCTGCTCCCTGAAAAATAAAAACATTAACGGTATATTCAGTTTGGTACGCCGTTTGTAATACCCAGAAGGAAGCATCTCCGGTATTGATAAGTGTATATATTCTGGATCAGCACGACCTCCTGAGTCGATTTATCGATGCTCGTCTGTCGATGCTCGCCATATGTCTGCTGAAATCCCTACTACTTAAAAAATTTAAGAGTTAGATGAATAAAACTCATAATTTAGATATACACGAACTTTTCAAAGTTTATATTTACATACATATATTAGCATAGTGTGTAAAAAATTGAAAATGATCCTAATTTCACAAATTCATCCTCATTTTGTAAAATATCACTACAAAAATTCCAATTTGAAGAATATTATGTCATGTTCATAATTTGATATCAATTAAACCTGGCGATATTCTTCATTCAGACTAATATTTTTCTGATAACTATCAATGTGGTCAAAAACAAAAATAAAATCATCGCGATATTGATTTATGATTTTGAGACATAACTTGGCAAATACTCTAATTTTATTTAAATTTCACATATTTTTGCATTTGTTTGTAAATATATTCCAGCTACTGCAAGCGATATCTTTTATTCAAAATATCTCAAAAATTAAATATTTTTACAAATTTATTGAGAAACAATAGAATATATCTTATAATGCATGACTGTAGCTTATTTCTAATTTATTAAAAAATTCAATGACATCTACCTATTAAATAGTCAATGATATTAAATAGTCAATGTTTTCATTTACATTAAATAGTCAATGAAAACAAATCAAAAATTTTCCGTTCACTGATCTTTATTTGCTGTCTTTATTTGCTATTTGTAAATTAATATATTTTTGTAAAACTAGTCAAATTTTTAAAATTAAATAAAGTTTAAATAATAAATAATAAATAATAAATAATAAATAATAAATAATAAATAATAAATAATAAATAATAAATAATAAATAATAAATAATAAATAATAAATAATAAATAATAAATAATAAATAATAAATAATAAATAATAAATAATAAATAATAAATAATAAATAATAAATAATAAATAATAAATAATAAATAATAAATAATAAATAATAAATAATAAATAATAAATAATAAATAATAAATAATAAATAATAAATAATAAATAATAAATAATAAATAATAAATAATAAATAATAAATAATAAATAATAAATAATAAATAATAAATAATAAATAATAAATAATAAATAATAAATAATAAATAATAAATAATAAATAATAAATAATAAATAATAAATAATAAATAATAAATAATAAATAATAAATAATAAATAATAAATAATAAATAATAAATAATAAATAATAAATAATAAATAATAAATAATAAATAATAAATAATAAATAATAAATAATAAATAATAAATAATAAATAATAAATAATAAATAATAAATAATAAATAATAAATAATAAATAATAAATAATAAATAATAAATAATAAATAATAAATAATAAATAATAAATAATAAATAATAAATAATAAATAATAAATAATAAATAATAAATAATAAATAATAAATAATAAATAATAAATAATAAATAATAAATAATAAATAATAAATAATAAATAATAAATAATAAATAATAAATAATAAATAATAAATAATAAATAATAAATAATAAATAATAAATAATAAATAATAAATAATAAATAATAAATAATAAATAATAAATAATAAATAATAAATAATAAATAATAAATAATAAATAATAAATAATAAATAATAAATAATAAATAATAAATAATAAATAATAAATAATAAATAATAAATAATAAATAATAAATAATAAATAATAAATAATAAATAATAAATAATAAATAATAAATAATAAATAATAAATAATAAATAATAAATAATAAATAATAAATAATAAATAATAAATAATAAATAATAAATAATAAATAATAAATAATAAATAATAAATAATAAATAATAAATAATAAATAATAAATAATAAATAATAAATAATAAATAATAAATAATAAATAATAAATAATAAATAATAAATAATAAATAATAAATAATAAATAATAAATAATAAATAATAAATAATAAATAATAAATAATAAATAATAAATAATAAATAATAAATAATAAATAATAAATAATAAATAATAAATAATAAATAATAAATAATAAATAATAAATAATAAATAATAAATAATAAATAATAAATAATAAATAATAAATAATAAATAATAAATAATAAATAATAAATAATATATTAACAGGCAATGTGAAAAATAATGATCCAAAACGCAAAGAATATAAAACACGACACGTCTGTTCTATTCAAAGTATTTATTACGAGTAAAAAACAAAATTATATATAAGCATAAAAGGGAAACAAATTATTCCAGTGTTGCTAATTGTATGAGAAGATATTCTGTGTTGAGTATTTCTTCCAACACTCCTCCTCAACACGGATATACCTTTTACAAAAACATATTATAATTTAATCTAAATGCAGACCCAATAATTTAACAAACTTATCATGTTTTGATTTTGTTAAATTTTTGGTTAGCACATCAGCAATCATGTTATTAGTATCAATATATTTTATTTTAATATCATTACTATTAACGGCTTGTCTAATAAAGTGAAACTTAATATCTATGTGTTTGCTGCTTGCATGATACACGGGATTTTTAGCCAGTTGCTGCGCGCTCAAATTGTCTCCATGCAATACTGTAGGTGATGGTGAACTGAATCCAATCTCTGCTAGTAGTCGTCGCAAGTAAATTGCCTCTTTCGCCGCCGTGGACAATGCTACATACTCGGCCTCAGTGCTGCTGAGAGCTACGCATGGTTGCTTTTTAAATTCCCATGAGAACACACTGCCACCCATGAAGAAAGCAAAGCCTGTATATGACTTGCGATCCACCGTGTTGCTACCCCAATCTGCGTCAACGTAACCTTCTATTGGCAGGCCAGTTGAACGGTAGCATATTTTATAATCCATCGTTTTACTTAGATACCTCAGCACGTGTTTAACGCCAGCTTAATGCTCCTGATGAGGATTCGTATTGCGCTGTGATAACTTAGACACTGAATGTAGTATATCAGGTCTAGTTGATATTGCCAGGTACATCAGAGCGCCAATTGAGGATTGATATGCAGTGGAATCAACCTTTTTACATTCACTGCTATCGCACCCAACTTGAAAACCAGCATCTAATGGCGTTGCTACGGGACGACAATTTTCCATGCCATATTGCCTCAGTAGATCCTTGATGTATTGCGTCTGACTTACAGAAATAGCACCAAGATCACCTTCCCGATCTATCTTCATGCCCAAAATTAACTGCAATGGATCCTTGTCCACACATTCGAAGCTGTTCGATATTTGCGATTTAATTGACAAAAAATCATCTCTCGACTGACAAGCTAGTATGATATCGTCAACGTATATAGCGATCAAACATAAATTACCATTAATCCAAAGCTTGTATAAACAGGGTTCATTGTTGCAAGCGGTGAAACCAATCTGCTTGAGCACGTCGTCTATCTTCGAGTTCCACTCTCTTCCGGACTGCTTCAGCCCATATATGGCCTTGTTCAGCTTCAGCACGCGGTGTGGATACCTCTCGTCAACGAAACTCTCAGGCTGCTTCATGTACACCTCATCTCGTAATTCACTATTTAGATATGCCGTACACACGTCCATCTGGTGTAGATACATCTTAAGCTCAGCGGCCAGCGCCAACAACATGCGTATAGTAGCATAACGCACAACTGGTGAAAATGTTTCAAAGTAGTTCAACCCGAACTTTTGGCTGCAACCTTTCGCCACTAGTCGCGACTTAAACCGATCCACGCTCTTTGTTCTTCTTTAGAGCAAACACCCATTTGCATCCAATGGCACTCTGTCCTGCTGGCAAATCTACCAACGACCACGTGTTTTTTGCAATAAGCGATGCATACTCGCTCTCCATTGCATGTATTCATTGATTTGAATGACTGCTATTAATCGCTTCAGCTACAGTTTGCGGAGTATCAATCTCTACAGTGTCTTGCATAACATTCAAGACATTGTACACCTTCCTCGGTCGGCCAGACCTCCCCGTACGCACAATTTTTGGTCTTCCAGGTCCAATTCTGCCACACGAGTCATCTTCATTTTGCACATTTTCATCACATGCTGCATCGCCGTCTTTTGCAACCTCACCATCATCGTCGACACTTGCGCTCGCCGTTGCGTACGAGTCGTCACTGCATACACTTGTACTGCACACCGCTTCATCATCCATATCGAAGAACACGATGTCATTTTTGTCTGTCCGAATTGTGAAAAACTCCTCAAATAACACATCCCGTTTTTCTACAATACGACACTCGTCCGCATCATACAGCCGGTATGCCTTCGATGACAAAGAATATCCAACCATCTTGTATTCTTTTATTTTTGCTTGGAATTTCTTATGATGTGTTTAAGAATAACTTGATTCTTAATCCAGAAAAGTGTCAAGCCATGACATTTTCTCGCAAAAGAAATAAACTAGAATACAACTATTCACTAAAAGAGAAAATTATAAATCGGGTGCACGTGGTGAAAGATCTTGGTGTGTTTGTCGATACAAATTTATCGTTTAATTTACATATTGAAAATATATGTAAAAAAGCCTCATCATTACTTGGTTTTATCAAACGATGGGCTAAAGAATTCAATAGTCCCCTTACAACTTTGACTCTATATTGCACTCTGGTTCGTTCACAATTAGAATATGCAAGTCAAGTATGGTCTCCTTTCTACAAGGTACATAATGACCGAATTGAAAGGATACAGAAAAACTTCGTACGTTTCGCTCTCAAGGGTTTAAATTGGATGGATAACTTACATCTTCCTCCATACGTAGATCGTCTGAAACTACTAAATTTAAAGACTCTTGACGAACGCAGACAGATTGCCGATATCATTTACATACATCAATTAATAACCGGTAGACTTGATTCACCCGAGCTTCTTAACTATATTAGTTTTAACCATAATCGTAGAAGTAGCAGACATCGTGATGTTCTTTTTTATGTACCTTATAGTAGAACTAATTATGTAGCTGCTTCACCCTTCAATCGAATGTGTAATTTAGTTAATAATTGTCCACAGTATAATATAAATCTGTCAAAAAATCAACTCAAATGTAGATTTAAACTATGATGTAACAAATGCATGTGTTGTTCACGAGCCCAACTAATTTAGTGGGTAAATATTTTCCAGTATTTTGCTGTGAAAGTGCAAGCTAGCTGTATTAGCTAAAACTCGATTATCCAGAGCCACAGCTACAGATCCAAAAACACGTAGATGCTTCACAATTGGCTTCCTGCCCGTCCATGCTTCGTAAGGCGTTTTATCGACCAGTGCCTTGGTAGGTGATCTGTTTCGCAAATAAACCGACGTTGAAATGGCTTCTGCCCACAGCGACTCGCACAACCCAGCATGAACCAACATGCTCCTAGCCATTTCGACTAGAGTTCGATTTGATCGTTCCGCGACACCGTTTTGTTGCGGCGTGTGGCACGGTTAACTGACGCGTAATGCCTTGCTCTTGTAAATATTTATCGAAAGTCTTATTAACGAACTCGCGCCCATTGTCACTTCTGATCGCTTTTATTTTTCGTTCTGTTTGACGTTCTACTAAATTTTTAAAAACAACAAACTTGTCAAACACTTCGTCTTTTGACTTTAAAAAATAAACAAACATACGCCTCGACATGTCATCGGTAAATGTTAGAAAATAACGCGCGCCACCGAGCGATTGTGTGCTGAACGGACCGCACACATCCGTATGAATGAGATCTAAAACATTTTTCGCACGGTTCTCACTTGCACTTGGAAATGGTTGCGTATGGATTTTACTTTTCATGCAAGTGTTACAAGCAACGTGCTTTGGAATACTTAGTTTTTGAATTCCACGCACCATTCCCTTATTAGTCAATTGCATTAAACTTGTATAGTTCAAGTGGCCGTATCTGTTGTGCCACATAACAGCATCATTGCACGACGCGTTAAAACATTTATTTTTGATGTCCGCAAACACAAATAACTTATTGATTTTTTTAGCTTTAGCAGCTGAACACTTGTGTGTCTGCTGCTGCGAGAACTGCATTCGATTGATGTTGATGTTTGTATGTTGGTTTTCGCTCTTCTTTGGCATGACAATTCGCAGCGAAATGCCCACGCAGTCCGCATTTGAAACATTTGCCATTTTGTTTGCTATTTCGTTTCCCATTGAATTTGCTCCGATTGTCTCCTTTTTGCTCGTTATATGCACGCGCCACAAAGGCCTGCTGCGCACCGTCTCCGCTGTTCGTGTCCTTTATGTCGTTTCTGATGTCAACGCGCTGCGTTCTCCTTCTTCCAAAAGCTTCACTTTTAGGATGCTCAGCGATGGCAGCTCGTCTCGCGTCTCTATTGCAACAACAAAATTTTCATGTTGCTTCGGTAAGCTTGACAACAAAATTATCACAAGCAACTCGTCCATCAGCTCAAGACCAACCTCAGCTAATTTGTCTACTACGCTTGTAAACTCCTGCAAATATTGCGACATATCTTCGTGGTCTTCTTGCGAAGGTTAAGGAGCTTTTTGTACAGCGAAACCTTGCGTACAGGTCCACTCGGTTGGTAAACTTCGCGTAGTTTTATCCATGCGTCCTCTGAAGTCTTGCTGTGTTTTATGTAATTTAGTTGCGACGGCTTCACACTAAGAGTGATCATAGCCAGCGCCTTCTCATCTTGTGTTTCCCATTGCTCAGCATTTGCGCTTTCTGCTTTTTAAGACTTGCCGCTAACTAACTTCCACAATTCAGCGTGCACCAACACACTTTTCATTTGAATTGACCAGGAATCAAAGTTTTTTCCGTCCAATTTTTTTATTTGATACATAGAACTCATTTTTCTTTTTTTTTATTGAAATTGTTTTGACAAATAAAATTATGCGACACACGCGCTGCACGGAAAGTTCTATTAAACGAAAAACGTTTCCACTGACTCGCGAATACTTATCGACGCCACACGCCTGCGCTTATTACAATTATTAAAAAAAAAACGTTATGGCTGGGCTCATAACCTCTTAACAGGCAATGTGAAAAATAATGATCCAAAACGCAAAGAATATAAAACACGACACGTCTGTTCTATTCAAAGTATTTATTACGAGTAAAAAACAAAATTATATATAAGCATAAAAGGGAAACAAATTATTCCAGTGTTGCTAATTGAATGAGAAGATATTCTGTGTTGAGTATTTCTTCCAACATAATAAATAATAAATAATAAATAATAAATAATAAATAATAAATAATAAATAATAAATAATAAATAATAAATAATAAATAATAAATAATAAATAATAAATAATAAATAATAAATAATAAATAATAAATAATAAATAATAAATAATAAATAATAAATAATAAATAATAAATAATAAATAATAAATAATAAATAATAAATAATAAATAATAAATAATAAATAATAAATAATAAATAATAAATAATAAATAATAAATAATAAATAATAAATAATAAATAATAAATAATAAATAATAAATAATAAATAATAAATAATAAATAATAAATAATAAATAATAAATAATAAATAATAAATAATAAATAATAAATAATAAATAATAAATAATAAATAATAAATAATAAATAATAAATAATAAATAATAAATAATAAATAATAAATAATAAATAATAAATAATAAATAATAAATAATAAATAATAAATAATAAATAATAAATAATAAATAATAAATAATAAATAATAAATAATAAATAATAAATAATAAATAATAAATAATAAATAATAAATAATAAATAATAAATAATAAATAATAAATAATAAATAATAAATAATAAATAATAAATAATAAATAATAAATAATAAATAATAAATAATAAATAATAAATAATAAATAATAAATAATAAATAATAAATAATAAATAATAAATAATAAATAATAAATAATAAATAATAAATAATAAATAATAAATAATAAATAATAAATAATAAATAATAAATAATAAATAATAAATAATAAATAATAAATAATAAATAATAAATAATAAATAATAAATAATAAATAATAAATAATAAATAATAAATAATAAATAATAAATAATAAATAATAAATAATAAATAATAAATAATAAATAATAAATAATAAATAATAAATAATAAATAATAAATAATAAATAATAAATAATAAATAATAAATAATAAATAATAAATAATAAATAATAAATAATAAATAATAAATAATAAATAATAAATAATAAATAATAAATAATAAATAATAAATAATAAATAATAAATAATAAATAATAAATAATAAATAATAAATAATAAATAATAAATAATAAATAATAAATAATAAATAATAAATAATAAATAATAAATAATAAATAATAAATAATAAATAATAAATAATAAATAATAAATAATAAATAATAAATAATAAATAATAAATAATAAATAATAAATAATAAATAATAAATAATAAATAATAAATAATAAATAATAAATAATAAATAATAAATAATAAATAATAAATAATAAATAATAAATAATAAATAATAAATAATAAATAATAAATAATAAATAATAAATAATAAATAATAAATAATAAATAATAAATAATAAATAATAAATAATAAATAATAAATAATAAATAATAAATAATAAATAATAAATAATAAATAATAAATAATAAATAATAAATAATAAATAATAAATAATAAATAATAAATAATAAATAATAAATAATAAATAATAAATAATAAATAATAAATAATAAATAATAAATAATAAATAATAAATAATAAATAATAAATAATAAATAATAAATAATAAATAATAAATAATAAATAATAAATAATAAATAATAAATAATAAATAATAAATAATAAATAATAAATAATAAATAATAAATAATAAATAATAAATAATAAATAATAAATAATAAATAATAAATAATAAATAATAAATAATAAATAATAAATAATAAATAATAAATAATAAATAATAAATAATAAATAATAAATAATAAATAATAAATAATAAATAATAAATAATAAATAATAAATAATAAATAATAAATAATAAATAATAAATAATAAATAATAAATAATAAATAATAAATAATAAATAATAAATAATAAATAATAAATAATAAATAATAAATAATAAATAATAAATAATAAATAATAAATAATAAATAATAAATAATAAATAATAAATAATAAATAATAAATAATAAATAATAAATAATAAATAATAAATAATAAATAATAAATAATAAATAATAAATAATAAATAATAAATAATAAATAATAAATAATAAATAATAAATAATAAATAATAAATAATAAATAATAAATAATAAATAATAAATAATAAATAATAAATAATAAATAATAAATAATAAATAATAAATAATAAATAATAAATAATAAATAATAAATAATAAATAATAAATAATAAATAATAAATAATAAATAATAAATAATAAATAATAAATAATAAATAATAAATAATAAATAATAAATAATAAATAATAAATAATAAATAATAAATAATAAATAATAAATAATAAATAATAAATAATAAATAATAAATAATAAATAATAAATAATAAATAATAAATAATAAATAATAAATAATAAATAATAAATAATAAATAATAAATAATAAATAATAAATAATAAATAATAAATAATAAATAATAAATAATAAATAATAAATAATAAATAATAAATAATAAATAATAAATAATAAATAATAAATAATAAATAATAAATAATAAATAATAAATAATAAATAATAAATAATAAATAATAAATAATAAATAATAAATAATAAATAATAAATAATAAATAATAAATAATAAATAATAAATAATAAATAATAAATAATAAATAATAAATAATAAATAATAAATAATAAATAATAAATAATAAATAATAAATAATAAATAATAAATAATAAATAATAAATAATAAATAATAAATAATAAATAATAAATAATAAATAATAAATAATAAATAATAAATAATAAATAATAAATAATAAATAATAAATAATAAATAATAAATAATAAATAATAAATAATAAATAATAAATAATAAATAATAAATAATAAATAATAAATAATAAATAATAAATAATAAATAATAAATAATAAATAATAAATAATAAATAATAAATAATAAATAATAAATAATAAATAATAAATAATAAATAATAAATAATAAATAATAAATAATAAATAATAAATAATAAATAATAAATAATAAATAATAAATAATAAATAATAAATAATAAATAATAAATAATAAATAATAAATAATAAATAATAAATAATAAATAATAAATAATAAATAATAAATAATAAATAATAAATAATAAATAATAAATAATAAATAATAAATAATAAATAATAAATAATAAATAATAAATAATAAATAATAAATAATAAATAATAAATAATAAATAATAAATAATAAATAATAAATAATAAATAATAAATAATAAATAATAAATAATAAATAATAAATAATAAATAATAAATAATAAATAATAAATAATAAATAATAAATAATAAATAATAAATAATAAATAATAAATAATAAATAATAAATAATAAATAATAAATAATAAATAATAAATAATAAATAATAAATAATAAATAATAAATAATAAATAATAAATAATAAATAATAAATAATAAATAATAAATAATAAATAATAAATAATAAATAATAAATAATAAATAATAAATAATAAATAATAAATAATAAATAATAAATAATAAATAATAAATAATAAATAATAAATAATAAATAATAAATAATAAATAATAAATAATAAATAATAAATAATAAATAATAAATAATAAATAATAAATAATAAATAATAAATAATAAATAATAAATAATAAATAATAAATAATAAATAATAAATAATAAATAATAAATAATAAATAATAAATAATAAATAATAAATAATAAATAATAAATAATAAATAATAAATAATAAATAATAAATAATAAATAATAAATAATAAATAATAAATAATAAATAATAAATAATAAATAATAAATAATAAATAATAAATAATAAATAATAAATAATAAATAATAAATAATAAATAATAAATAATAAATAATAAATAATAAATAATAAATAATAAATAATAAATAATAAATAATAAATAATAAATAATAAATAATAAATAATAAATAATAAATAATAAATAATAAATAATAAATAATAAATAATAAATAATAAATAATAAATAATAAATAATAAATAATAAATAATAAATAATAAATAATAAATAATAAATAATAAATAATAAATAATAAATAATAAATAATAAATAATAAATAATAAATAATAAATAATAAATAATAAATAATAAATAATAAATAATAAATAATAAATAATAAATAATAAATAATAATAAATTGGTAAGATTGCCAAAAACATAAAATAACTCAACAAACGATGTTCGGCACAAAATAAGTGAAACGAAATTCGTATCAGAATAGAAAAAGATACAAATGCAAATATGCAACAACAAAATAATAATAACAAAAACAGTAGCATGAACGACGAAGAACGAAATGTAGCAGTGGCTCGGCGGACGGCACAGCTGATTGTCTAAAAACAGTTTTGTCGTTTCTCTGCTGTGCGAGCGAGCAACACTGTATTGCCGTCATTTACGCTGCACGAGAGCAGCAAATTGGTTTCAACAAGCAGAGAGCAGAAATAAAATTTATATTCTCTGTCTCTCTGGCTCGGGTTGCGTAAAAAATACTGGGACTCATCTTTGGGCACTACACTCCAGCGAGTAAATCCCAACGATTTCGGATGAGACCTCTTTAAGAGCTGTTATATAGCAAATTACTGAATAAGAATGTCGTGAAAAGCTTTACATCATATGTATATAGGAGATTGTGCTACTTGGGTTATTCTTGTCCTTCTATATGAAGATCATCCTTTTGTTACTTATTTTGTAAGATTAAACCAATATTTAACTAAATGTAGGTTAATTTTAAATTAATCGTTGTTTTCTTGTTGAAAATAACCTAAATCTTGGTTTGAAGTAAACGTTGTAATCAATTTCGTATTAGTGTTGATATTGATTTGAGAATAAGACAATTTTCAAGTTAAGTTGAAGCTACCGGTTTTATTGAGATAACTACACACAACTGCTCGGCGTGCAGTTGTTTCAACGAATATTCATTTGCATCTTCCAAATGTAATTAGCCTCAACTGATATTCATTTGTAGTAAACAATAGTATGAATTGTAACCAATTATTAGTTGAAACAACTGCAACATTGATTGGGGAAACAAAATTTTAATCCATTTACATTTTTTTTTATTTTCATTGCTACGGCAACTAAATTCAAAATGAGACATAACCAATATTTAGTTTACTAAACATATAGTTGGTTATTTTTTTTTAACGAACGAATCCCACGCCCTCTTACACACCCACCCACCCGCATATCGCGCGGATTGTTGACCGTTTCTTGAGCAGCTAAATGATATAACATTAGGATGTAACAACCAATATTTATTTGACGCAACTGCGAAATCAGCTGTTTTGTAGAAAAGCGATGCCAAAACAGGATAACATCAGTCGCACAAGCTTCAGAATTTTCGCTCGATTTTTTTGTGCAGCGGACAGCGCGTGCCACGTGTAAAACAAAATGTGGATTTGTTTTAAAGCTTGTTCGTTGTAACTGTTCGGTTTTTTCATGCCAAAATAAACTTTCTTCAACAACGGACTTACTATTCAACAGAGTTCTTTCTATCTGTTGTGTTTCTACATGCAGCCCTAGCGCTCCTACGTGTTACAAACGAGTAGTCAGCAGCGAATCGTCGACAATGTTCGATCTCGGGAACGCTGTTCTGACGCTGACTTCGTGTTTACAACATGATGGAGCGCTAGGGCTAGGTAAATTGGCCGATTTCTTATAATTAAATTGGCTACCACAACTTAACAAATTAGTTGTGTCAAATGTATTCATTAGTTGTGTGAACTGATACGCGGTGTTGCAACAACTGAATCAGTCGAATGTTTACAGAACTAAATAAATCGGTTGGCAAAAAAAAAAACGGTTGCCCCAACTGATTCGTTCTTTGGGTGTATGATTCTTAAATTTAGATTAAAGGTTTTATTGTGCAATTCATTTTGATGTACTATAAACAAACGTACACAGAACCAAAAAGTGAAGTAAATACAATGAACTTGTACATCAACACAACAAACAAATTAATCAAATATCAGCCGATGATTACGTTCGTCAATATAACGTATTGTGCACAGAAAAAAAAAAGTCATACTATTCATGAATTTGTTAATCAATTTTATGAATTTTTCATTATTACTCAACCAATGACCAAATTCATCCAATTTATGAATCGTTCATAAAACCGTAATGAAAAAGTTCATAATATTGATGAACGCTTTCATAATATTTATGAAAATATTCATGGTATTTATGAACTTTAAACTAATTAAAAATAAAAAAAACTATGTTTTTTTCTTGTATTATTTTTTTTTTATTTTATTATATTACTTTTTATTTTATTTTTATTATATTTATTTATTTTTTTAACTACTTACATTTTATTTTATATCTACTCTTGCTGTTGCTGCTCTTTGATGTTGCGTGATGTTAAGTACCTGCGGTGCACGTTTCTTTGGAGTTGTAAACAACAAAGGAAACCAGTCGGTTTATTTGTACGAAATGACATACGTGTAATAATAACTAAGAACTGTATCTGCTATCACCGACTATCGACGCGTCGCGACGAGTTGTAAAAATAATCACTGCGCGTCATGCGGCATGACGCGCATTGATTGGTCCGTAAAATAAAAATATCTATTTATAGCATGGTCAAAAGTTTCAGGTCACACATACTTCCATACACACATACTCAAATGCCCACCTACCTACTTTGTATTGTATTTTCTATTCTCCTTTAGTGGACTGGTTTTTTTATTTTTCAGTATCGCCTTTATGCTCGGCTGAATTGCACGTGACGTGGAGGTTGCGCAGCTTTGGCTAATATGAATACCTCAATGAACGCAATTCATAACAATTATGAACGCGTTTATTATATAAATTTCGCTCAAATTGTGCGATTCGTATATACGAAGAATAGTTCATAAATAGAATGATTTTTTCCATATATATTATGAACGATGTCGCAATTAACGGCGTACATTCCATTTATGAACAAAATTTTTTCTGTGTAGTTTTTCTCTATTCTTTATTTATTTTGTAGTTTCAAATTCATTAGTACACGAAGCAATACCAGTCATTCTCAATATGTAATACTAAGCTATTCTGTCCTGCACTAACTATTTGACTTTATTTCAATGATGTTAAAAATTATTGGTTCTTGTTGCAGACAGTGTTTATTTAATTCTACAGTGTTTATTTAAACTATACTGTTGTATGCTTTTAACAAATAATTATGAAATTTTTTCCCTTTACCCTTGATACAAATCTCAGTCGCTACAGGGCTTTTTATTGAAAGAATCTCAAAGGGTCCCACCCAAACTGGTGAAAATTAATTTTTCCTATTTTGATTTTTTAATAAAATTTTATCGCCTACTTTGAATATTATTGGGTGAATGAGGTATCATAGCTTTGCTTAGATTTTTCTTTGGCTCTGGCTTGATTTTGTCGTACGATTTCGTGTGTGCGTTGAATTTGGTATTTTAATAGCTTGTTGCTATCATCGGTATTATATACTTGTGAGCATTTGCGTTTAAGATTGGTTGGCATGTCAAAATCGTTGTCCGGTGGATATATGCATTATTATTGTGTACATGTATGTACATATGCACTGGTCCCAGTTTGACCCATCCTCTTTCACAAAACTTCGTAAATACTCTGCTAATGGTCGATGGCTTCTTTCCAAAGATCCGTTGGCCTGGGGATGATATGGCGTAATATGTAATATTTTAATTCAAAACAATTTACAGGTGTCCGAAAATAAGTTTGAAACAAAATTCGAACCATTGTCGGTTATCAACACTTTTGATATGTTATGTCGTGTAATGATTTCGTCGTAAAATGTCTTTGCTACAGTGCCTCATTCTGCGTCTGGGATAGCTGCGCAGCACATATATTTTGAGAAATCATCTTGAAAAGTAAATATATATATATTTCCAGATACTTACAAGATCCATGTATATTTTATCGAATGGTCGTACTGGCGTATCAGTTAGAACCATTGGCATTTTAGTAAGCCTAGAACTTTTATTTACTTGGCATTTTCGACAATTCTTAACATAATCTTTTATTTGTTTCTGCATACCTTTCCACATAAATTGTTTTTTGATTCTAAAAAATGTTTTCACCGCGCCCTGGTGACCTCCTAATACTGAGTCATGGAATTCTTTTATAACAGTTTTAATTTCCTCGGGGTCAGTTAATAATTGACTTGAGTTTAATTCGTTATTTGTGTCTGTTGTTATTTCATCCAGTACAGGCGTACTCACTCGTTCTTTTCTTTTTGAAATTTGGTTATCTAAGTTCTTCTGTGTGGTCTTAGATCGCGTTTGGACCGCAGTAATATCTGGTTCTGGATGTGGAATTCTACTTAGTGCATTCTGCATTTAAATTCTGTTTACCTGGTTTGTAAAATATTTCAAAATCATATTCTGATAATTTATGCCAGAAACGTGCTAACCTTGATGTCTGAACTTTGAGATTCGCGGTGCTACGTAATGGTTGATGATCTGTATAAATTTGAAAATGTCGACCTAGAAGACAAGCTGTAAAATTTTTCGTTGCCCAGACTATAGCTAAAAATTCTCTTTCAATGGTGGAGTAATTTTGTTCTGCTCCATTTAATGCTCTACTAGCAAATACTATTGGTCGGTCTCTCCCTACTTTGCCTTGCGATAGTACCGCGCCTATTGCTTCGTTACTTGCTTTCGTTGTTGGTTTTGTAAAAACTGGATATGCGAGAATGGATGGTGAAATTATTGATTCTTTTAATTTAATAAATGAACTTTGACAATCATCTGTCCAAGTGAATTTAACATCTTTTCTAAGTAATTTATTAATTGGTACTGATAATTTTGCCATATTGCTTTAAAATTTTCTGTAGTAATTAAATAATCCGAAAAACGCTTGCACTTCTTTTTTATACCCTACACTAAGAGTGAAAGGGTATATTCAGTTTGGTACGCCGTTCGTGATCAGCATGACCTCCTGAGTCGATTTAGCGATGTCCGTCTGTCCGTCTGTCCGTCTGTCCGTCTGTCTGTCCGTCTGTCTGTTGAAGTCCCTACTACTTTTAAAATGGAAGAGCTAGATAAATGAAACTTATAACTTAGATTACTAATATACCTACGCTGTATGTGCGAAAAAAATGGCGAGATCGGTCCATTGTGACCTATGATCCGACCACTTATGTTCAAATACCTCATATAAAATGTACATATAAAGATCAATTTTTATGTATACGTACTTAGGTAAACTTTTTTGGTCAAATACATATTGACATCATGCTCAAATACATGATAATAATGTTTTACGGCGAAAAGACTTGTGGTTCACAAAAAAAATCGAAATTCGGTACACCTACCCATTTGTAAATATGGGTATCAAATGAATGGAAATTCTTCAGCGATTGAATGTTTGTAGTTATTTTCAGGATTCGTATACCCTGGTGACCTATATATCACTTTGAATGGTAACCACACATATGTGTAGGGTATTTATAGTCGGCTTAGACCGACTATAATTTTGATAATCCTAACTATCATAATTACACCTACTTTAAAATTTCCCATGTGATCTAACCTTCCCAACTGGTTTTTATACGTCGGCACCGGAATATTTTTTACGCATTCAACCTTAGAGGAGTCTGGCAAGGCACCTAGCTCCAAACGTTTATGTCCTAAATAGACAACTTCGCGACGCAAAAACTGACATTTTTCTGTATTTAATTTTAGATTGTGTTCCCTTAATTTCTGCAATACTCTACTCAGCCTAAGCTCATGTTCAGCTAAATTTTTTCCGTACACCACTATATCATCAAGATAAACAAAGCAATCTATACCCTGTAAACCTGTTAATATGTGGTTCATTATTCTTTGGAAGGTAGCTGGTGCACCTGTTAAGGCTAATGGCATTCTGTTAAATTCGAAATGACCCAGTCCTGTACTAAAAGCTGTTTTTTCTTTATCTCTTTCTTCTACTAGTACCTGATGATAACCACTTGCCAAGTCTAAAGTTGAAAAATAGCGACTGTGACCTAATTGGTCTAATATTTCGTCTATTCGAGGAATCGGAAATACTTGTTTTATTGTCACATCGTTTAATTTACGGAAATCTATTACTAGCCTCCACTTTTTGTTACCGTCCTTGTCGCTCTTTTTAGGAACCAGCAACATCGGTGAATTCCAGGGTGATATGCTTGTCGATATAATGCCGTCATCCAACATTTTATTAAACTGTCTGTTGATTTCATCTCTATGAGTGTGTGGCAATTTGTATTGCTTTTGGTTTACCGGTGGCTGATTCCACTGTGTTGTTATTTCATGTTTAAGCGCTGGCGAGTATGTTAATTCATCTCAGTCTAAATGAAAAACATCATGATACGAAATACACATATTTTGTAAAGATGTGATTTCGTCATTATTTAAAGTCTCATCAATTTTCATTTCTTCTAATAATTTATTAATTCTGTTTGTAACGTTTACTGAATTTATGCTATTTATTGTAGAATTATTGGTATCCGATTCTTTATACTGATTAAAATTCTAAAATTTTGGTTTAAAAGTACTGTCTATTATAATTTCTGTTTCCGTAGCATTTAAAACTGAAACATAAACTCTATTTTTGCTAACATTCGATATTCTTTCGCCCAAATATACTCCTGAAAAAATTTCTTGTTTATGTATTAACACTATTGGAATTTTTGTTTTTAAACGTAATGATACTATCTTTGCGGTTCTCGCTTGAATTTTAATTTGTTGATTGTAAAAAATAGTATTTATGTCGGCGATATTATTGGTAGTTTTATAATATGGTTTTTATGTTTATCAAAGAATGTTATTGTTTTGTCTATCGCATTTATTACATATCGATTCCATAAATTGTCACGTCCGATTATTCTATCAGCTAGTACGCCTTGTTTAAGTGACACTACATGTAGCATTAAACTTAAGCGCCCTATGTTCCTATGTTGGACTTTGGTGGAACGTAATGTTCTAACACACCCCTAGTATGCCCTAATTTACTACAAAATGAACATGTTGGAACACTCCTTTTATATTTGCTTTCATTATTTATTTGTTGCAATTTATTTTCTGATTTTACGCTTGACTGTGTTTTTTTCCATACAATTATATTCATCCTCTTCCGACCTTGGACTTCGCTGCATAACAGCCTGTACATTTAAAGCTTCGTCCAACAATGCATCTAATGTTTCTGACTTACTACCCAACAATACAACCTTTATAGTTGGATCCTTCACCCCTACTTTAAAAAAGATCAACACTGAGCTCTGTAATTCTAATCTGAAAACTTCATCCTCACTTATCTTTTTACTGTATTTTTTACTTGCAATTTCCAAAGCCATGTATTGCAACTCATCTAATCGTCTACTAAACGTTCTCAAACTCTCGTTACTATTTTGATAGGCCTTTTTAATCTCTTCTAGTACTAATTCTAAAGAAATTTCATTTAAGTACGAATTTTTTAACAACTCGTATAATTCTTCTATTTTTTGAAACTGTTTTGTCCTTACTAATTTTTAGGCATCTCCCTCCAAACGTAACCTAACGCATTTATTAAATTCCTCACTATCTGATTCCTTAATTTTAAGCTTAGCTGTTTCACAACATTCAATAAATTTATGTAATTCTGTTTCTAATAATGGAGATTCCGCCCCATAAAAGTAAGGAACAACGTAATGAACGCGTTTCAATACATTTTCAGTACCCATTATTAGTGTTTCTTATTTTTCCATTTACTTAATCGTATAATTAACTATACCTTTCTTAAACAGATTATTTATTTATTTAGGTTTTACTAGTTTCACATTATATTAACTTTTAACCATTATTTAATTTATCTATTAAATTTTTTACTACCTTATTTATCACATTTTATGTTTCATTAGCTGCGTTCCCATGGTACTTGAACTCGATCTGTTTCACGGGAACGCCATCGGTTCCATTTTAATAAATTTGGCAACACTGTTTTCGTCTCCCTATCTTTTTACACACAAATTCTTCTTCTTATTAAGTGTTATTCACAATAGCATAACATCACCACAAACAAATTTACTTTTGATACGTACAGTACCAGATCAGTAATTGATCCAAAAACGAACCTGGTTCTAATTGTTTGTGTTTGTTTTGTATATGAAAATGATCTACGGATCAGGATCAAAAACCACGGGAACGCAGCTATTATTTAAACTTTTTAATCTATATTTCAAAATCATATCAACATATTATTTATGAATACTAAATTAACTTATTTGTTCAATTTATTTTTTTTTTAATTTTCCAGTTTTGTTCTTTAATTAATTTCGCGACATTATAAAAACATTGCTGTATCAAAATTCTTATTTTATTCAATTTATTTAAATTTACAATTTTATTAATCATTATCATTAAATGTCTCAAACTATTTTATAATGTTTCATAATTACTTTAAAAATGTTCTTCAATATATAAATTTATCAATTTTATAAAACATTTAGTTTTCTTATTTAATTTCCTGATTTATCAAATTTTATCATTTATGTAATTCATTTCACAATTTTATTTCACAGTTTTATTAAAAGTTTATTTTATTCCACAATTTATTTCAAAATGTTCAATTGTTTTTTATTTTATATTTTCAAATGTCAATTTTCATAATTCCTTTATTTTTTGCTTATTAAAATTCTCAAATATTTCTTTTGTTTTATATCACAAATTCACAATTTTTTTTTCCGCACATATTTTTTTATCCACTATTTTTCACAATACTCACAAATACAAAAAATATTTTCCATGATCCAAAATAGTTATTTCTTCCAATATTAATCTCCATCCAGTCCCTTGGGAGTTGATGTATGGTCCGAAAACCGGCTGCGCCAAAATGTAGTATGTTAAAGTCCTTCTACTAGGATTTTAACTTCCTTGATCCTTTTTATACTTAATAATAATAATAGTTTGGCACTACAGTTCTATAAGAACTTAGGCCGAGTTCTCTCACCATTTTGAGCTGTGCGTGTTATATTTGTACTCAAAGTGGTGGGACCTACAGTTTATTGCCGAATCCGAACGGCGGGTGAGAGCTTTTCATAGGCAATGTTTTTACTCTCGGAGGTTTGCCATTTACAGCCGAGAGGTAGCGCGGTATAGAAAAATGTTTCTATGAAAAGATGTTGTTAGCTCCAGTCCAGGCTTGAACCGGGGACCTTTCGGCTCGCACTAACCACTGAGCTACCGCGGCTACCTTTTTATACTTACTACGTCCCTTTTCTATGTGTTACTTATTTAATAAAACCCGAGTCTGTTTACATTCAGACACTTTATTTCGTTTTTAATGGTTTTTACACTTATACCTAGATTTTAGAACTTGATACTTCAGCTTATCGGAAACAGTTTATTTTTAGTCTATACTTAACTTCTACATAACACCTCGTATTCTTACAATTTCACAATAAATTGAGTACTATCATCATGATAAAATACCTTAGTCAGCATTACTAATTGACTCATAGGCTAAAATAACTAAGTCAGCATTTATTTGTATGATCAGAGTAACCTATTCATTGTGGTCGTACTATACTGGCTATGTGTTGTGCCAATACAATTAAATGCTGTGTTTAACATGCATAATTCTTATCCCTAAAAATATACCATTAAGAAAAATACACTGGTTACAACTATATTGTGGATCGTTAGTATACTGAAAGCTTTACGACTATGATACACAATAGTAGATCATATGTTAACAGTAAGCTCTAAAATTATTATACACAACAATGTGTGGTTACAAGTCAAAATGGTATATATGTCAGCAGGGTATACGAATCCTAAAAATAACTACAATTTTTCAATCGGTAAAGAATTTCCATTCATTTGATACCTATATTTACAAATTGGTAGTTGTACCGAATTCCGATTTTTTTTTTGGTAACCACAAGTCGTTTCGTGGGAAAACATTATTTTCATGTATTTGAGCATGAAGTCAATATATATTTGACCAAAAAGTTAACGGTGTACCTAACTGAATATATCCTTAATGTTTATATTTTTCAGGGAGCAGACATTAGAAGATATCATCGTTGTTGAACGAAAAGTCACCAAACACATTTTCAAAAAGCCAAATATTCATTTACAAAATTTTGTATATATCTGTCAATTGTTAATTGGTTAATGGGAGGAAAATGTAAATCATTCAATTGATACTTCAACTTTAAAAATTCATCAATAACTTTTTTTAATATTAATCAACAAACTCGAAATTTAAGTATTTCATAAAAATGTATTTGGTGACTTTTCGTTCTACAACGACGATATACGTTTAGAATTGTGTGCGCAACATATTTATGTATATATAATATTTTTCACACATAAGTTTTATGTACATATGTACTTTGTTAAAATAATTTTCAATTGGAAGTTTCGCATATTTGGAGGTTGCCTCAACCTCATGCTACCGACCAGAAGGTTGCCACAACCGAATTAAGAGGTTGTTTGCCATAACCGAATGATTTGGTAGGGCGATTTAGTTGGTTGCCGCAACAAATCAGTTTTCTGTGTGTAGTTATTATCAATGAAGTTTAAATGTGGTTATTATCAATGAAGTTTAAATTTAATTTTTCAGACTTCTATCACATCCCCATCACCCCCATTTTCAAATTCTAAAAACACGAGTTTTGCTGTTTTGCACCACAACATCAAAAAACTGCCTTTTAAAAATTCTACTAAATAATTGAAATCCCTAATACCCATATTAACAAAAGTGTAACTGTACCGAATTCCGATTTTTTTTTTTTGGGAACCACAAGTCGTTTCAATGAGAATTTAGTTTATGAAACAGTAATCCTACCGAATATTATATTCATATACATAGGAAATCTTTCAAAAAAAAAGTTCTTTAAAGTTTAAATATACATTTTTTATTGTTTACTAGCTGGACCCTTGCACGACTCGTGCCAAGATTTAGCGAATGCAAGGATATGGAGTGATTTTAATAATATAAAATACTTATTTATTATCTTCCGCGTAAAATTCTTTCCCGTAGAATTCTTCGGGTAGAATTCTTTCCCGTAGAATTTCCCCCGTAGAGTTTTCCCCAGTAGAAGTTTCAGTGTGGTGAGATTTAGTATGGTAAGTTTAATTTGGTGACTTTTAGTGTGGTGAATTTTAGAGTGGTGAATTTTAGTGTGGTGAGTTTTAGTGTGGTGAATTTTGGTGTGCTGAGTTTCGTTGTGGTGAATTTTAGAGTGGTGAGTTTTAGTGTAGTGTTTTTTAGTGTGGTGAGTTTGAGTGTGGTGAATTTTAGAGTGGTGAGTTTTAGTGTGGTGAGTTTTAGTGTGGTGAATTTCAGTGTGGTGAGTTTAAAGAATTTGGGATGGTTGGTATACCCAGGTGTGAAATATCTTAAAATCACTATAAT
This sequence comes from Dryomyza anilis, assembly GCA_951804985.1. Classification (NCBI taxonomy): domain Eukaryota; kingdom Metazoa; phylum Arthropoda; class Insecta; order Diptera; family Dryomyzidae; genus Dryomyza; species Dryomyza anilis. The sequence goes on along the minus strand of CATORG010000060.1, from coordinate 68,209 downwards.
AACTGTTGAAATACTCCATCTGGAAAATGTACCTTCTATGGGGGGTGCCACGCCCAGTGGTCCAATACCGAACACATTCCGCGAGACCGTTTAGAATGGTTATATATAACGCTGACCAAAATTTCATTAAATTTGCAAAGCTAATTGCTGACATAATGTGTTTTTAATTTTTGGGTTATATGGGAGGTGCCACGCCCAGTCCACCAATATCACCGAGATATAGCCTATACCCTGCCCAGACCCAACATACGTTGTGTCAAAATTTGATTCAATTCGGTTGAGCCGTTTTGACGCCTTTTCGGAACATACATACATACATACATATACATACATACATACATACATACATACATACATACATACATACATACATACATACATACATACATACATACATACATACATACATACATACATACATACATACTTACATTCGCAAATATATAGTAGATTTGTATTACTATATAATTATAGTCGGTCTAAGCCGACTGTAAATACCCTACACATATGTGTGGTTATAATTCAAAATGGTATATGTGTCAACAGGGTATACGAATCCTGATAATAACTACAATCTTTCAATCGGTAAAGATTTTCCATTCATTTGATACCTATATTTACAAATGGGTAGCTGTACCGAATTCCGATTTTTTTTTTTAGGAAGCACAAGTCGTTTCGCGGGAAAACATTATTTCCATGTATTTGAGCATGAAATCAATATATATTTGACCAAAAGTTATCCTAAGCATGTATACAGTAAAATTGATCTGTAGATGTAAATTTTATATGAGTTATTTGAATATAAATAAATCGCAGGCACAATGAACCGATCTCGCTAATTTTTTCGCACATACAGCTTAGGTATATATAAGTAATCTAAATTATGAGTTTCATTTATGTAACTCTTCGATATTTTATGTAGTAAGGATTTCAACAGACAGACAGACAGACGAGCATCGCTTAATCGACTCAGGATGTCGTGCTGATCATGAATATATACACTTATCAATACCGGAGATGCTTCCTTCTGGGTATTACAAACGGCGTACCAAACTGAATATACCCTTAATGTTTTTTAGAAGATATCGTCGTTGTAGAACGAAAAGTCACCAAACACATTTTCAAAATGCCAAATATTCACACAGAAAAATCATCTTTTGGCATTAGGTTAATAGAACCATCAGTGTTGCAACCGAAATACATTTGTTGTAACCTCATGTCATTAAAATGAAAGTTTCTTATTTTTTTAACAACCGAAATGTTAATCCGCGCAACTGCACGTTCGGTTGACGTAACCTTATGATTTCATTTTTTATTCTGCCAAAATTGACATTCGTGCATTTGTTACAGCGATTGAGTAAGTTGTTGTATCAACAAAATAAATGACAAACGGCAACCTCATGTCTATCAGCAGTTCGGTTGCCAGTTTCTTGCCAACAATTGAGGATACATGCAGAAATAACTAAACGTCAAAAATTTTCACAAGTGGCAAACAATAGGAAATTCATTAATTAAGTTACATTGCGAAATAAATATACAAATATTATTAAAATAATATATTTATTCAATACAAATTTATTCAATACAAAATACAAATTGCTAAGGGAGCCGCATCAGAGGTACAGCACTTCAGATGTGATTTGATAGTGAACTAGTGCATCTCGTGAGCGAACATTGTAAAGATAAATTGTAGTAATACAGCAGTAGTTATAAGTGATTGTTATTAAGTTGTTATTTAAGTAAATAAAGTTAATTAATACTAGTTGAAATAATACTAGTTAAAACCAAATATTAGTGTGTTTTTATTTTGTACCCAATCCAGCGATACGAACTCATAGAACAGTTTTCCGTAGACTGAATTTTCGTAACAATATATATAGAACACATAAGTTTTATATCATAAAAAACTATGTTATAATAAAATTTCAATTGGAGGTTTAGAAAACCTCATGCTTATCGACTAGGTTTAGAAAACCTTACTAGGAGGTTGCTTACCTACTAGGAGGTTGCGACAACATCATGATCACCGATTTGGAGGTTACCACAACCTCATGTTCACCGATTAAGAGGTTGTCACAACCTCATGATCACCGATTTGGAGGTTGCCAGAACCTCATGATCACCGATTTGGAGGTTTCCATAACCTCATTTTCACCAACTCGGAGGTTGACACAACCGAATTAAGAGGTTGTTGCAACTACTTTATCAGTTGTTGCCGCAACCGAATTATTCGGTAAGGCAATTTAGTTGGTTGCCACAACAAATCATTTTTCTATGTGTTGTTACAAAAAAAAAATGTACCATAACAAAAGAAAACGATCCTACTAAAAAACAGAACAATAAAAAAAAACGGTACCAAAAAAAAACCTACATCCATAAAAATGATAACACGAACACACACTACCCGTGATTGAGCTGGATGATATAGCTCACGGCCTCCCTCCCCACACATTAAACATTTTGGTTAGCCACAACATTTTTTTTATATATGGGCCATTCCACACCAAATCGACCAAATATAGTCAAATTTGAGATTTTACCTGTTCGATTTAAATGAAATTTCGGCAACTGATAAAGGGTATCGAGACATTTTCTTTATTTTTTCCGACCACTACTTTCAGAGATACAGTGGCTCAAAGTTGGAAAAAAGGGCCAAAAATCACTTTTGTATGGTTGTTCATATTTAAATATCTCTTGAACTAGAAATTGATAGCTCGATAGAACAATAGAACAAGCTTTCAGAAAAATTAAGTTGAAACGTGAACATCTGGCCCGTGGTCATTATCCTTGCATTTCAAAATTGATGTCCTTAAAAAGGACCCTTTTTAAAATTCTGAAAAAAATTCTAAGTTTCCGTCAATTTATTATAAATGTCCATGCAAAATTTCAAGATTTTATTTTGGTGGCATCATATTTTAAAAAAATTGTTCAAAATTTTTCAATATTTTTTGTATTGAAAAAAAATATATTTTTTTTAAAAGTAAAATTTTCAATAATTTTTCAATGTATTTGTAACTCTTATTTCGAAAATGGCGTCAGTTTCATCAAATTGTCTCTAGTTTTTGAAATATATACCATTTTTCGAAAATCGTAAAAACTATATCCCAAAATCAGTATCTCAAAAACAAGATACAATATGATAAAACTGACATCATTTTTGAAATCAAAGTTGCATATATATTCAGGAATTATTACAAATTTTACTATACAAAAAATAAATAAAAATTTAGAAAATTATTTTTTAAAATTTGATGCCATCAAAATAACATCTTGAAATTTTGCATGGACATTTATAATAAATTGACGAAAAATTAGGATTTTTTTTAGAATTTTAAAAAGGGTCCTTTTTATGAACATACATTTTGAAGTGCAAGGATAATGACCACGGGCCAGGTGTTCACGTTTAGAAGTTACAACAATTTTTCTGAAAGCTTGTTCTATTAGCTTTAAAACTAGCCATCAATGAAATTTCTAGCATTTCTAGTTCAAGAGATATTTAAATATGAACAACCATACAAATGTGATTTTTGGCCCTTTTTCCAATTTTGAGCCACTGTATCTCTGGAAGTAGTGGTCGGAAAAAATAAAAAAAATATTGGTTAGTGCATGTCTCAATGCCCATTATCAATTCCCAAAATTTCATTGAAATCGAAGAAGCTGAGTTCCAACCGCTGGTCGATTGGCCCATATATTCTTTGATTCATTAATTTATTTATTTTTTGTTATTGGAGGTTTGTTTTATAAGTGTTACTTAAACATAATCTATAATTGAATTGTAATTAGATTATAGTACTGTTTTATTATTTTTTTTTGTTATCTAATAGCTCGTTAAATTTATCTTAATCGTATATTTGTGTTATTTGGTATTTCAAATATTATTAATTTATTTAAATAGTTTAATTTTATTTATTTTAATAAGTATTATTTAGTATTTCATTAATTTAGGCAGTATTATGTGATATATTATATAATAAATATTATTTAGGATTTAAAATTTAATAAATTCATTTTTATATATATTGTTACGTTTTATTTAACTTTAGAAATTTATTAATTTATTTCATATCATATTTCTTATTAAAATTAATAAGAATTATTTAGTAGAATTGTAAAAAGGCAGTTTTTTTGATGTTGTGGTGCAAAACAGCAAAAATCGTGTTTTTGGAGTTTGAAAAGGGGGTGAAGGGGATGTGATAGAAGTCTGAAAAATTAAATTCAATAATAACCACACACAGAAAACTTATTTGTTGCGGCAACCAACTAAATTGCCCTACCAAATCATTCCGTTATGGCAACAACTGATAATGTGAAACAACTTCTTAACTCGAGAATGCCTACCTCCTAGTCGGTGAGAATAAGATTGTGGCAACCTCCAAATCGGTGATCATGAGGTTGTGAAAACCTCGAATTGGCAAATTGACGTGGAATGCCCCATATATATATATATATATATATATATATATATATATATATATATATATATATATATATATATATATATTTGAATCCACTGTTTCTAAAGCAGAATTTCCTCGGCATTTGCAAAAATGTAAACATCATTTTCCTAGTAATTCTAGAAAATGTTTGACAGTTAATTGAAATCTGTCCCGTTCGGATCTTTGAGTACCAAAAGTGGATAACTACAGTATAAAAAATAGATTTTTTTATATTAAAAAAAAACTTTAAAAAATCTGGAAATTTCAATAGTGCATCACTTTTCATTTCGTAATAATGATTATAAATAACTGTAAACTTTAGGAACAAAGTGCATATACACAAAAATAAAATAAATTGTCTCAGCTATGTTCAGAGATAATTTAAAATAGTTCAAAAAAATCATTTGTACGCAAAATTCGCTGAGTTTTTGGAATCTCCATATGAACCTCGGCTATAGTTATGCACCACAGTGTATATATATATATATATATATATATATATATATGTATATATATATATATATATATATATATATATATATATATATATATATATATATATATATATATAGATATATATATATATATATATATATATATATATATATATATATATATGTATATATATATATATATATATACACTGTGGTGCATAACTATAGCCGCACTATTTTTTTGTGCGATTCTCTGCTTCCAACAAATATTTTTAAAAACAAATAAAAGTGGTTAAAAGATCATGCAAAAAAAAAATGTATTGATTAAAATTCTTTGTTTTTGTAACCGTGGTAAATAAAAGTTTGTTTTCATAGTGATGCATAACTATAGATGCATTTTAATAAATTGCACAAAATGACACATTAGTGTAAGTTAGACTTAATTTATATAATTTTAATAATGAGTATTGTCTTCTTGATTATGAATATGCTCAAAAATTCTTTTTGTCATGCTATTAACTAAGCTTATTCGCACTTTTTCACCAATTGACTCCCAAGATTCAATCACATCCATTTTTAAACGGAATATTTTTTCGCATTGCTTGTTTTCAACAAATATTTTTCGGAACATCATTCCTGAGATATTTTCTATTGGATTGAGGTCTGTGGAGTAGGCAGGCCAATGCAAAACCTTCTCGTTATGCGATTCTAGCCACGAGCTAGTCTCATTGCCCTTATCTAAAATAGCATTTTTTTGCTGCAATGTCCCTCTAAATACGGAAGAAGGTTACTTCTCAACATCGTTGTGTATTTTCCAGAATTCATACGTTTAAAAATGGATGTGTATTTCGCAGGTATGAACTCTGGGAAATTCACATTTATGTTTAGACCTATCCTCCTTGCGTATTTAGAGAGAAAAACAATGGCACAAAAAAATGGTGTGGCTATTATGCAGCACAGTGTATATATATATATATATATATATATATATATATATATATATATATATATATATATATATATATATATATATATATATATTCTTTTTTAATCCCATTTAAAATCGTTAGTAGATAGGTCTGATTAAAGTTGAATAACTTTTTATTTTTGGTTGAATTTTGATGAAATTTTGGAATCTAATATTAATCGACTAAGATATAAATTGTAGAAGATACATTTAAATACTAGTTTCTATATGTTTTTATAAAATCAATTTTGAAAACACCCTATGTATCATTGGGTGTTCCAGATACACCCCATCTTTTTAACATTTTTTTCATGAAATGAACCAAGGAATCAGTGCATAAAATATTTGCATCCTGAAGTGCAGCACCCTGTATATATAAAAATATATATTACTTATAATCTTTCCAGGCTTTTTCTTAGCAGTAAAAAAGTTAATATAAAGAAATTAAATTTATATTTTAATTATTTTTACATGTATTCGCCTTAGTGTATCATATAATACCAAAATATATGTTTATAGTACGCAAATAACTATCGAAACGTACATTTCACGGCTTAAAAATTTAATTACATTAAATTATGCCACGTGTTGAATTTTTTTTATGTTATTTATGTATATTGGATATTTAAGAGAAGTTATCGACACATTTTAAATATGTAGAAAGATGGCGAAAATGGGTGTGAACTATCTAAGAAAAGTATATGTAAAAATAGGCGAATAAATAACTTATTGTCGGATCGAAATTTTTATAATTTAGTTGTAATCTGTAGTGAATTATGTTCAAGATTCCAAAATCCAGCCAAAAATAAAAAAGTTATTCAACTTTAATCAGACCTACCTACCTACCTACCTACCTACCAACTAACTACTTTTAAATGGACTAAAAACAGAAAATCGCAATACGCGATTTTCACACTGTACAAGAGTGATATGAGCCAGTTAATCGGAGCTATGTAAAAACAGTTTCATTTAATGGATCAGAGGTTTCAAGAAAATGTCAATCAGCATCATGTTAAAATTAAGGAACAAATGCAGGAACATTCGAAAAAGCTTCTGTAAGTTTCTAATACACTCCATGGCAAAGTTAATGAACTTGAGGCACATTTAAATTACATGGAAGTCAGTATTGATGACAAATTTGAAAAATTGGAAAATGATTTCGACAAAAAGTTACAGAAACTACAGAAAAATGTGCATGCGTTGCAGATAACTGGACCTACACAACGAGGCTAAAATCGGTGATTTACCTTGGAACTACTGCGTTCAACATTTTCAAGCTTCAATTCGAGACCATGGCTTTAATAAATCGATGAATACATGGTAACAGCGCTTATTGTGGCCATGAAAGGAGTTTTGCTAACAGTTCCAAAAAGTGACATTAACATTTATTCAGCAGTCATGGGTGCACTGCAACGAAAATATTGCAGTGACCACATGACACCGATTATAGAATACAGCTGAAGTTCCGAAGGTAAAATAGTAGCCGACATCGATAAAATAAGGACGTTGAAGGAACAACAAAAAAAGCCATTATAGAAAGAGTTAGGATCCAACAGTCCAATAAGCAGGGCTTACTGGGCACAGTGGCAAACCTTAAGATACAACATGATTGTTTGTACCGTGTGTCGGAAACTGAAAATGGCAGATCTGCACGAAATTTGATTGTTGTTCCCGAGTCAAAAATAAAAGCGATAGTACTGAAATACCATACCATTGGGGTTCAGAATGGTGTAGTTCATGCACAAGCCAGTAACCGACTTATGTTAGTTACCATAGCCTCTCCTACACAATTCCTAGTCTCACCTTCGCGTTGATGAACTCTGTTAACCCGAGCAACCAGCTGAAGATCGGGTTTCAACCCCGGTGGGAGGTCTGGACGGGGACAAACGAGACAGGAATATTGGACCTCCAAAATGGGGGTTGTGCGTTGGGCTTGTGACCCGCATTATAAAAAAGCTGATTCAACGAAAACAGATAAAATGCCTCGGATACCGACCCGAAAACACGATGACAACGTACGGAAACGTATAAAGGACCATGATTTACGGATATGCCCCTGGGATTTCCGAACCCTTTTTATGGAAGGTGCCACTATCCAGTTGGTTGATGTCCTCGAAAGATACAAGGCTGACATCACCGCAATCCAGGAAATGCGATGAACAGGGCAGGGCTGCTTTAAACAGATGACATTTACTACAGTTGCCATGAGGAGAGGCATGAATTTGGTTGTGGATTTGTAGTCGGCAAGAGACTCCGCCACCTTGTCTCTAGGTTCATACCCGTGAACGAATGACAGGCCACAATCCGCATCAAGGCTAAATACTTCGACATCAGCATTATTTGTGCGCACGCTCCGCCGAATGAGAAGGACGATGAAACCAAAGAGAACTTTTATGAGCGCTTCGACGAAGCTTATCAGCGCTGCCCCCGACACGGCAGCAAAATTGGCAAATTGACGTGGAATGCCCCATATATATATATATATATATATATATATATATATATATATATATATATATATATATATATATATATATTTGAATCCACTGTTTCTAAAGCAGAATTTCCTCGGCATTTGCAAAAATGTAAACATCATTTTCCTAGTAATTCTAGAAAATGTTTGACAGTTAATTGAAATCTGTCCCGTTCGGATCTTTGAGTACCAAAAGTGGATAACTACAGTATAAAAAATAGATTTTTTTATATTAAAAAAAAACTTTAAAAAATCTGGAAATTTCAATAGTGCATCACTTTTCATTTCGTAATAATGATTATAAATAACTGTAAACTTTAGGAACAAAGTGCATATACACAAAAATAAAATAAATTGTCTCAGCTATGTTCAGAGATAATTTAAAATAGTTCAAAAAAATCATTTGTACGCAAAATTCGCTGAGTTTTTGGAATCTCCATATGAACCTCGGCTATAGTTATGCACCACAGTGTATATATATATATATATATATATATATATATGTATATATATATATATATATATATATATATATATATATATATATATATATATATATAGATATATATATATATATATATATATATATATATGTATATATATATATATATATATATATACACTGTGGTGCATAACTATAGCCGCACTATTTTTTTGTGCGATTCTCTGCTTCCAACAAATATTTTTAAAAACAAATAAAAGTGGTTAAAAGATCATGCAAAAAAAAAATGTATTGATTAAAATTCTTTGTTTTTGTAACCGTGGTAAATAAAAGTTTGTTTTCATAGTGATGCATAACTATAGATGCATTCTAATAAATTGCACAAAATGACACATTAGTGTAAGTTAGACTTAATTTATATAATTTTAATAATGAGTATTGTCTTCTTGATTATGAATATGCTCAAAAATTCTTTTTGTCATGCTATTAACTAAGCTTATTCGCACTTTTTCACCAATTGACTCCCAAGATTCAATCACATCCATTTTTAAACGGAATATTTTTTCGCATTGCTTGTTTTCAACAAATATTTTTCGGAACATCATTCCTGAGATATTTTCTATTGGATTGAGGTCTGTGGAGTAGGCAGGCCAATGCAAAACCTTCTCGTTATGCGATTCTAGCCACGAGCTAGTCTCATTGCCCTTATCTAAAATAGCATTTTTTTGCTGCAATGTCCCTCTAAATACGGAAGAAGGTTACTTCTCAACATCGTTGTGTATTTTCCAGAATTCATACGTTTAAAAATGGATGTGTATTTCGCAGGTATGAACTCTGGGAAATTCACATTTATGTTTAGACCTATCCTCCTTGCGTATTTAGAGAGAAAAACAATGGCACAAAAAAATGGTGTGGCTATTATGCAGCACAGTGTATATATATATATATATATATATATATATATATATATATATATATATATATATATATATATATATATATTCTTTTTTAATCCCATTTAAAATCGTTAGTAGATAGGTCTGATTAAAGTTGAATAACTTTTTATTTTTGGTTGAATTTTGATGAAATTTTGGAATCTAATATTAATCGACTAAGATATAAATTGTAGAAGATACATTTAAATACTAGTTTCTATATGTTTTTATAAAATCAATTTTGAAAACACCCTATGTATCATTGGGTGTTCCAGATACACCCCATCTTTTTAACATTTTTTTCATGAAATGAACCAAGGAATCAGTGCATAAAATATTTGCATCCTGAAGTGCAGCACCCTGTATATATAAAAATATATATTACTTATAATCTTTCCAGGCTTTTTCTTAGCAGTAAAAAAGTTAATATAAAGAAATTAAATTTATATTTTAATTATTTTTACATGTATTCGCCTTAGTGTATCATATAATACCAAAATATATGTTTATAGTACGCAAATAACTATCGAAACGTACATTTCACGGCTTAAAAATTTAATTACATTAAATTATGCCACGTGTTGAATTTTTTTTATGTTATTTATGTATATTGGATATTTAAGAGAAGTTATCGACACATTTTAAATATGTAGAAAGATGGCGAAAATGGGTGTGAACTATCTAAGAAAAGTATATGTAAAAATAGGCGAATAAATAACTTATTGTCGGATCGAAATTTTTATAATTTAGTTGTAATCTGTAGTGAATTATGTTCAAGATTCCAAAATCCAGCCAAAAATAAAAAAGTTATTCAACTTTAATCAGACCTACCTACCTACCTACCTACCTACCTACCAACTAACTACTTTTAAATGGACTAAAAACAGAAAATCGCAATACGCGATTTTCACACTGTACAAGAGTGATATGAGCCAGTTAATCGGAGCTATGTAAAAACAGTTTCATTTAATGGATCAGAGGTTTCAAGAAAATGTCAATCAGCATCATGTTAAAATTAAGGAACAAATGCAGGAACATTCGAAAAAGCTTCTGTAAGTTTCTAATACACTCCATGGCAAAGTTAATGAACTTGAGGCACATTTAAATTACATGGAAGTCAGTATTGATGACAAATTTGAAAAATTGGAAAATGATTTCGACAAAAAGTTACAGAAACTACAGAAAAATGTGCATGCGTTGCAGATAACTGGACCTACACAACGAGGCTAAAATCGGTGATTTACCTTGGAACTACTGCGTTCAACATTTTCAAGCTTCAATTCGAGACCATGGCTTTAATAAATCGATGAATACATGGTAACAGCGCTTATTGTGGCCATGAAAGGAGTTTTGCTAACAGTTCCAAAAAGTGACATTAACATTTATTCAGCAGTCATGGGTGCACTGCAACGAAAATATTGCAGTGACCACATGACACCGATTATAGAATACAGCTGAAGTTCCGAAGGTAAAATAGTAGCCGACATCGATAAAATAAGGACGTTGAAGGAACAACAAAAAAAGCCATTATAGAAAGAGTTAGGATCCAACAGTCCAATAAGCAGGGCTTACTGGGCACAGTGGCAAACCTTAAGATACAACATGATTGTTTGTACCGTGTGTCGGAAACTGAAAATGGCAGATCTGCACGAAATTTGATTGTTGTTCCCGAGTCAAAAATAAAAGCGATAGTACTGAAATACCATACCATTGGGGTTCAGAATGGTGTAGTTCATGCACAAGCCAGTAACCGACTTATGTTAGTTACCATAGCCTCTCCTACACAATTCCTAGTCTCACCTTCGCGTTGATGAACTCTGTTAACCCGAGCAACCAGCTGAAGATCGGGTTTCAACCCCGGTGGGAGGTCTGGACGGGGACAAACGAGACAGGAATATTGGACCTCCAAAATGGGGGTTGTGCGTTGGGCTTGTGACCCGCATTATAAAAAAGCTGATTCAACGAAAACAGATAAAATGCCTCGGATACCGACCCGAAAACACGATGACAACGTACGGAAACGTATAAAGGACCATGATTTACGGATATGCCCCTGGGATTTCCGAACCCTTTTTATGGAAGGTGCCACTATCCAGTTGGTTGATGTCCTCGAAAGATACAAGGCTGACATCACCGCAATCCAGGAAATGCGATGAACAGGGCAGGGCTGCTTTAAACAGATGACATTTACTACAGTTGCCATGAGGAGAGGCATGAATTTGGTTGTGGATTTGTAGTCGGCAAGAGACTCCGCCACCTTGTCTCTAGGTTCATACCCGTGAACGAATGACAGGCCACAATCCGCATCAAGGCTAAATACTTCGACATCAGCATTATTTGTGCGCACGCTCCGCCGAATGAGAAGGACGATGAAACCAAAGAGAACTTTTATGAGCGCTTCGACGAAGCTTATCAGCGCTGCCCCCGACACGGCAGCAAAATTGTGATTGGCGACTTTAATGCCAAGGTGGGCCATGAGGGTATCTTTGGTCCAACGGTTGGAAAAATAAGCCTCCACGACAACAGCTCCGACAATGGAATGAGGCTGATTGATTTCGCCGCAGCACGAAACATGGTAATTAGTAGTACTAGAATTCAGCATCTCAATATTCACAAGGCCACATGGCGGTCACCCAATCAGAACACGCTTCTAGTGTGATGGATGTACGTTCGATCCGAAATGCCAACATAGACTCGGATCACTTCCTTGTAGCAGCCAAGGTTCGCACACGCTTATGCGCTGCGAAATACGCACGAAAACCCACGCAAAGAAAGCTAGACGTCAGTAAGCTGCACACACAACAGACCGAACAAGCCTATGCTCGACTCTCACACCTGCTTGCCCAAGGCACTCCCCCTCTCGATGATATATGCGCGCAGTGGACACACGTCTCCCGCTTAATGCGTACGGCTGCCGAAGAGGTGGTTGAATTCCAACGCCCACTACGGAACAAAAGGTACGACGAAGAGTGTCGCGCAGCCACTGCAGAGAAAGACGCTGCATATACTACCCTGCAGTCGGTAGTTACGCGAGCAGCGAAGGAGCGATGCAGAGTGAAGAGGCGGGAAGAGAAACATATTTTCAGGCGCAAGAAAAGAGAATTAGAAACACGCGAGTGTGAAGATATTGAGATGCATGGCGACAGGAACGAGGCTCGAACATTCTTTCAGACTTCTTCAACCTAATAATGGAGAAGATTGTAAGAGCTACACAACTCCATCACAATGGTACTATCTTCAACAAGAGTTCCATGCTGCTCGGGTACGCTGATGTTCATTGGGCAGAGCGTACGAGCAGTCAGTGCAACATTCTCCAGTTTAGAGAGGGAATTGCGTCGAATGGGTCTTACGGTGAACGAGGACAAGACGAAGTACCTAGTGTCAACAAACAAAGAGTCCCGGCGTCTTGGAAAACACGTCTCTATTGACAACCACAACTTCGAAGTTGTGAAGAACTTCGTATACCTAGGAACCAGCATCAACAAGGAAAACCTGGAGATTAGCCGAAGAATAACTCTTGCCAACAGGTGTTACTTTGGGCTCAGTAGGCAATTGAGCCGCAGAGCCCTCTCTCGACGGACAAAAATTACGCTCTTTAAGTCCCTCATCATGCCAGTCCTCCTCTATGGCGCTGATGCGTGGACGCTTGCCAACACCGATGAGCGTGCTTTAGGAGCGTTCGAGAGGAAGATTCTTCGGAAAATTTATGGCCCGATATGCATTGAAAACGAGTACAGAATCAGATGGAACAACGTGCTGTATGAGCTCTACGCCGACATTGACATAGTCTAGCGCATTAAGATCCAGTGCTTACGCTGACTTGGACATGTCGAGCGTATGTATGAAAGCGCTCCAGCAAAAAAGGTACTCAATTCAGTACCCAGTGGTGGTCAACGTAGGAGAGAGCGTCCGAATCTCCGGTGGAGCGACCAAGTGCGAGACAACCTGGCAACACTTGGGGTGCAAAACTAGCGCGCGCAATGCAGAAGCGACTGGCGAGGCATAATTGCTGCGGCCGATACCTAACATGGGTTGTAATGGCCAAATAAGTAAGTAAGTAACATTTCGTATGTTTATATAGTGTAAATATTATAATGAAGGGTATTAATCGCATATTTTCGAGTTTAATTTATTTTTGAATAAAATTGCTTTAAATTCCGAATGGCTCCACCAATTTTTAAGAAATATGCATTGAAATGTTTTTCAGGACGTAAGTAGTATCACAAACTATATTTAATTAACTTTTTCTCGTTACAAATATTTTTTTTTTGCTAACAATCATTTTTTTTTTTACCTGTCTTACATTTTCGGCTCTGACATATTTTGCGCAAATATGCGCACTTTCTGCATCTATTTTTATGAATAACCATTAAACTGTATATAAATTCATTAAAATTTCTTTCTGTAACTGCTTTTGGTGATGGACTAATAGAAGGAATAGGGGGTTAAGAATGGTGTAGTGCACGCGCAAGCTAGTAGCCGACTTCTGTTAGTTGCCATAGCCTCTCCTACACAATTCCTAGTCTCACCTTCGCGTTGGTGAACCCCGTTAACCCGAGCAACCAGCTGAAGATCGGGTTTCAACCCCGGTGGTAAGTCTGGTCGGGGTCAAACAGGACAAGGATATTGGCCCTCCAAAATGGGGGTTGTGCATTGGGCTTGTGACCCGCCATATAAAAAATCTGATTCAACGAAAACAGAAAAAATGCGTCGGATATCGACCCGAAGACCCGGTAGAGCGACCAAGTGCGAGACAATCTGACAACACTTGAAGTGTAAAACTGGCGGCAGCGCGCGCAATGCAGAAGCGACTGGAGAGGAGTAATTGCTGCGACCGAAACCCATCAAGTCCTGAATGACTGACTGATCGATCTATGCCCAGACCAAACCCATAGATCTTGGAACATGAAATTTGGACAGGGTGTTCATCTACTGACGTAGGCACTCACTAAGGTACAAAAATGGGCTTGGCAAAGCCTGAAATTTAATAGGAAATATCTGTGTTCTTAATATAGCATAGTCATAAAATTTGGTCCACTTATGTGTATTGTGATTGTTTATCGTTTTTCCAAATGTGGGCGGGATTGGACAACGGGGCGTGGCACCTCCCATATAACCAAAACATTAAAATTGTTAAAACTCCTGATCTACTAATAGTTGAGTTAAAATCGAATCAAATGTTCATATTTAAACTTTAAGCCACGTAGAATGTGGGTGTGATTGGACCACGAGGCGTGGCACCATTCATATAACCAAAACCATAAACCTGCTATAACTCCTGACATACTAAGAGTAGAGTTATAAAAATCGAATCAAATGTTTATATTTAAAACTCCAACCGTCATGTATATATATATATATATATATATATATATATATATATATATATATATATATATATATATATATATATATATATATATATGTATATATATATATATATATATATATATACATATATATATATATATATTTATATACATCTATATATATATATACATATATATATATATATATATATATATATTTTTTTTTATTTTTTTTTTTATTGCAAATATCTGTGTACTTTAGATAGCATAGTCATGAAACTTTATTTTAACCAAAACATTAAAATTGCTATAACTCTTGACCTACTAAGAGCAGGATTCACGTAGCTCGCTTCGTTCAGCGTACTTGTAGCTAGATCTGCTGCGGTGGCCAAGTGTGCCACCACCGTAGCATTGCGGTCGTTGGATAACGACGGCTGGGAGCCCGCTTGCTCACTCCCGATAGCCGCCGGCACTGGGGTTTTTAGGCCAACCTGCGCCGTAACATTTTTCTGTAAGTAACTTTCCATTAAAAACATTCTCCTCCTCCTTGCATTTTAAACCTTCTGCCAGGTTTGTAAGCTGCCGCCCCTCTGGGGTCAGACGCAGACCAGGGAGCCGCCCATTCTGGGTCAGACGCTCCTGGGTTTTTTTTTTTTTGTGAACACTTATTGAAGGGCGGTGTCATTTCGCCCTATCACGCGAGCATCCTTGGGCCTATGCTGACTTTTATGTCGCACCCTCCGATCGCGTCGCCAATGGTCGGGGACTGCTTATTTGTCCACGGACTTATTCGAAGCTGGCCTACATATCTGTAGGCCGTTCAGCTATCCGCCACCTGCTGACCCCCACGATAGCCTATGGCCTGGCCCCGTGCATATGTGTATATGTTTATATGTGTATATGTGTATATGTTTATATGTGTATATGTGTATATGTGTATATGTGTATATGTGTATATGTGTATATTTTTTTTTTTTTTTTTTTTTTTTGGCATGGTAGCCGAGAGGTGTAATCTTCCAAAGATACGTATTAAAAATATTACGCATGCACGATTCGCTTCCATAGCGTCTACGTACTAAGCACCCCTCCCACTCGCTTCCTGTGTTTCCCTGCGGAACCGCCAGTTAAGGCATTACTTCGCAGGGCAGGATAGAGTCAGATATTCATCTGACTTCGTTCTTGTTGTTTCGTCTATCGCCTCTGTTGGCTTTGATGCGTTTGTTCGTCATGTCGGACTCGTTGCATAATTTGGGTTATTATGCTGCCCGCGGCTTCCCGCGCATTTAAGGAGCCTGTACGCTGATTTGACTCCCTTCATGTACGATTGGCATTTTGTTGCCGGGGCCCATATTGGCGCTGCGTACATGATCGTCGACGTGTTTACGCTGGCCAGCAGTTTCCGGATAGGCTGTTTGGGGCCTCCGATGTTGGGCATCAACCTTGCTAGGGCGGCTCCAACTCGGGCGGCCTTGCTTCCACTCTGTGCCAGATGTTCTCTGAAGTTCAGCCTGTGGTCGAGCTGGGCTCCCAGGTATTTCAGTTGCGGCGAGGATTGGATAGTGTGTCCTCCGACCCGTATTTCGAAGCGTTCCACCTTTTTGCGACTGCTGATGAGTACGGCTTCGGTCTTGTGTTCTGCCAGTTGTAGGCCTGCGGTTCGTAGCCAAGACTTGATGCTTCCGATCGTAGCATTGCAGTTTTGGGCTACATCGCTGAGCATTTTGGCGACTACAACTATCGCAACATCATCCGCGTATCCGACGATGTGTACCCCTGCTGGCTTCTCGATTTTGAAGACTCCATCGTACATGGTGTTCCACAGGACCGGGCCAAGGACTGAGCCTTGTGGCACTCCACCGGTTACCTTGTACTGTTTGGGGCCTGCGTCTGTGTCGTATGAGAGTGTCCTTTGCTGGAAATATTGGGATATTATCCTTAGCAAGTAATCTGGAGCTCCCATATTGCTTAGTGCCATTAGGGTGTAGCTCCAGTTAGCAGAGTTGAACGCGTTTTTGATGTCTAAGGTCACCACTGCGCAATATTGTTTGTCGCCCCCCAGCCATCTTTCGCCGGCAATGGCTTTGCTGGCGATGTCACACACTCTGGCGATAGCATCAACGGTGCTGCGCTTCGTTCTGAAGCCGAACTGCCATTCAGATAGGCCTGTCGGTCCCTCTGTGAGGCATTCGAGGCGGGTGCATATTATTCGCTCGAGAACTTTCCCAGCTGTGTCGAGCATACAGAGTGGCCGGTGTGAGGACGGTTCCTCTGGAGGTTTGTCGCCTTTTGGTATGAGAACCAGTCGC
Organism: Dryomyza anilis; assembly: GCA_951804985.1. NCBI lineage: Eukaryota > Metazoa > Arthropoda > Insecta > Diptera > Dryomyzidae > Dryomyza > Dryomyza anilis. Next base: position 50,907 of record CATORG010000060.1, on the reverse strand, counting down.
TGGCGTTTCCAACGTTGTGGGAAGGTTCCTTCCTCTAGGCAAGTCGTATACAGTCGGCGGAAGATTTCTGGTTTCTTCTGCAGCGCCCTTTTCAGGACACAGTTCGGAATACCATCTAAGCCGGGAGTTTTGTTGATTTTGAGCCGATTGGCTGCATCTAGCACCTCAGTGGTGGTCACTGGAGGTATCGTTCCAATTTCGCAGCTAAGGCTTCTTGGGATGCTGAAGGGTTCGTGTTGCGGGAAGAGGCCTTCCACAATTTTGCCCATAATTTCCAGGCACATTGGTGCATTCCCTGCTTTCCCGTTAAGCTTTTTTAGCACAATTTTGTACGCGCTACCCCACGGGTTGCTCTGCACCTCTTCTCTAAGAGAGATAAAGGAGTCGCTTTTGCTTTTAGCAATGGCTTTTCGCAGCTGTTTCCTCTTCTCCTTGAAGTTGGCTTGGAGTTGTGCATGTCCAGCTCTTCCTCTCGAGCGTTGTTGTCTCCTTCGTAGCTTGTGGCATTCTGCACGGATTTTGGCAATGCCATCGTTCCACCAGTAGATTGGGGTCCGACCATTCTTTTTCGTTTTTCGCGACATGGATGCGTCGCAGGCATTTGCAAGGTATCGCATAGTGTGTTCCGTTTGCAGTTCGGCATTTCCTTCCGTTCCTGTCATGTGTTCAATCATGTATTCTAGCACGTCGGCGTCTAGCTTCTTGATGTTCCAGCCATTCTGTTGCACTTTCCTTTTAGGGTTGCGCCGAGTTGGGCCGTCGGGGTGTTTTTGGTAGGATTGCAATCGCTTGGTGGTCGCTGTTTGTATACGCATCCATGACCATCCATTGTATGCATTTCGAGAGAGTCCTGCTGGCGAATGTTAGGTCAACAATCGATCCACCTCTCCCGTTGCAGAAGGTAAGGGTGTTGCCATGGTTCAGCAGTACTAGGTCCAGTGATGCGAAGGCTTCCAGGAGGATTGTTCCTCTCCGGTTGGTTCGGACACTGCCCCATTCTGCTGCCCATGCGTTGAAGTCGCCTGCAATTATGGCTGGTGACTTTCCTCTGGCATCGATAACTAGCCGGTCCAGCATGTCCTCGAAGTCATTTGTGCTCATACTTGGCGCAGCATAGCAGCTGTAGAAGTGAATTCCTTTCACCTTAGCGTGTTCGAAGCGATCGTGTTGTTTGTTGTTTCTGCGTTCGAAGGCTGTTTTGCCACAAGTATAATTGACGCTTTTTCGGTCTTGTCTTCCGCCCATTTCGCGCTTCCGTTTGGGATTTTATATGGCTCACATATGAGGGCCACATCTATTTTATGTTCTGCAACTGTTTTTGACAGTATGGCCTGCGCTGCCTCGCAGTGGTTCAGATTTATTTGTAGGCATCTAATCATTCCGCTTGGCTCTCGAGCGGTACGCCGCCTTGTACGCTAGGCATCTGTAGCTGCCTGTGGGGTGCTCGTTGCCACCGCTACATCCTGGTTCACAGATGGCGCATTTTGGTTTGGCTTCGCATGTTTTTGCTTTGTGCCCCTTGTTGCCGCATCTGAAGCATAGGTCTTGTCGGTCTTCTTTATTCTGACATTGCCTCGATATGTGTCCGAATTCAAGGCACCTGTAGCATCGGGTCGGGTTGAAACACTCCCGTAGGCGACATCTTACCCAGCCAATGCGTACTCGTCCAGCTTTTAATAGCGCGTTCGCTGCCTCTGCTGGCAGGCTTATCTGTGCCGTTTGTGTGCCGTCTCGCATGGATCTGAGCGTCTTGATGGCGATGCGATCCGGCTCAGTTGCATCGGGAAACTGTTTTGCAATCGCACTACAGATTTCTGTGGTATTTTCCTTATTTTCGCTTCGCTTGTTCCCGCCTGTCAGGCCTGGAGGATCTATCGGTTTTTCTTGCCTCGGCGTTTCGCTTGCCTTTGTGGCCTCCCTCTTCCTCTTCGGGGGGGGTTTGCCTAGGCTGTAGCAGTCCTTCTCGCTGGCGCTTGCCTTCGGCCGAGTGATTTTTTCGCGGTGTGGTTTGTTCTGGTCGGTTGGCCACTTAGCGCAATACTCTGCTGTGCAGTTGCTTAGATTCGAGCAGTAGGTCCCGCATCTGTTGGGTTATGTGGCGTCTCTTTTTGTCGCACATCAGCTCTATTAGTGTCTGTATGTTCAGACCAATTTGAGCGAGTGGGTCTCTGCCAGTCGCGGTATCTACTGCAGCAGTGTGGCTGTTCTCCTCTTGTGGTTCATCGAGTGTCTCCCCATCAGTATCAGTTGCCACTGATAAGGCTCTTGGGGTGCCATACACTTCTGGCGAGCGAGCAATCCTCGACGTCCTTTTGAAGGGATTCACGTAGCTCGCTTCGTTCAGCGTACTTGTAGCTAGATCTGCTGCGGTGGCCAAGTGTGCCACCACCGTAGCATTGCGGTCGTTGGATAACGACGGCTGGGAGCCCGCTTGCTCACTCCCGATAGCCGCCGGCACTGGGGTTTTTAGGCCAACCTGCGCCGTAACATTTTTCTGTAAGTAACTTTCCATTAAAAACATTCTCCTCTTCCTTGCATTTTAAACCTTCTGCCAGGTTTGTAAGCTGCCGCCCCTCTGGGGTCAGACGCAGACCAGGGAGCCGCCCATTCTGGGTCAGACGCTCCTGGGTTTTTTTTTTTTTTTTGTGAACACTTATTGAAGGGCGGTGTCATTTCGCCCTATCACGCGAGCATCCTTGGGCCTATGCTGACTTTTATGTCGCACCCTCCGATCGCGTCGCCAATGGTCGGGGACTGCTTATTTGTCCACGGACTTATTCGCAGCTGGCCTACATATCTGTAGGCCGTTCAGCTATCCGCCACCTGCTGACCCCCACGATAGCCTATGGCCTGGCCCCGTGTATATGTGTATATGTGTATATGTGTATATGTGTATATGTGTATATGTGTATATGTGTATATGTGTATATGTGTATATGTGTATATGTGTATATGTGTATATGTGTATATGTGTATATGTGTATATGTGTATATGTGTATATGTGTATATGTGTATATGTGTATATGTGTATATGTGTATATGTGTATATGTGTATATGTGTATATGTGTATATGTGTATATGTGTATATGTGTATATGTGTATATGTGTATATGTGTATATGTGTATATGTGTGTATATGTGTATATGTGTATATGTGTATATGTGTATATGTGTATATGTGTATATGTGTATATGTGTATATGTGTATATGTGTATATGTGTATATGTGTATATGTGTATATGTGTATATGTGTATATGTGTATATGTGTATATGTGTATATGTGTATATGTGTATATGTGTATATGTGTATATGTGTATATGTGTATATGTGTATATGTGTATATGTGTATATGTGTATATGTGTATATGTGTATATGTGTATATGTGTGTATATGTGTATATGTGTATATGTGTATATGTGTATATGTGTATATGTGTATATGTGTATATGTGTATATGTGTATATGTGTATATGTGTATATGTGTATATGTGTATATGTGTATATGTGTGTATATGTGTATATGTGTATATGTGTATATGTGTATATGTGTATATGTGTATTTGTGTATATGTGTATATGTGTATATGTGTATATGTGTATATGTGTATATGTGTATATGTGTATATGTGTATATGTGTATATGTGTATATGTGTATATGTGTATATGTGTATATGTGTATATGTGTATATGTGTATATGTGTATATGTGTATATGTGTATATGTGTATATGTGTATATGTGTATATGTGTATATGTGTATATGTGTATATGTGTATATGTGTGTATATGTGTATATGTGTATATGTGTATATGTGTATATGTGTATATGTGTATATGTGTATATGTGTATATGTGTATATGTGTATATGTGTATATGTGTATATGTTTTTTTTTTTTTTTTTTTTTTTTTTTTTTTTTGGCATGGTAGCCGAGAGGTGTAATCTTCCAAAGATACGTATTAAAAAAAAAATATTACGCATGCACGATTCGCTTCCATAGCGCCTACGTACTAAGCACCCCTCCCACTCGCTTCCTGTGTTTCCCTGCGGAACCGCCAGTTAAGGCATTACTTCGCAGGGCAGGATAGAGTCAGATATTCATCTGACTTCGTTCTTGTTGTTTCGTCTATCGCCTCTGTTGGCTTTGATGCGTTTGTTCGTCATGTCGGACTCGTTGCATAATTTGGGTTATTATGCTGCCCGCGGCTTCCCACGCATTTAGGGAGGTAAGCATGTACGCGATTACTCCTTCTGGAGACAGTACTCCGCTTGTGAGCTCCTCTATCTGGAGTCGGTCGCTGCCGAATCTCACGCAATCCATGAGCACATGCTCTGCATTCTCCACTTTCCCTACGCAGAATATGCAGTAGGGGTCGTCTGCGTGTTGGTACTTGTGGAGGTACTCTCTGAAGCATCCGTGGCCGGAGAAGAACTGCGTTAGGTGGTAGCTGGTGTCGCCGTGTTTCCTTTCTACCCAGGTTCTCACATCGGGGATTAGCCTATGTGTCCATCGGCCTTTTGGCGAGGCATTCCACGACCGTTGCCATTCTGCCATCGCTCTACCTTCTATCGCCTGCATTATTGCAGGAGAGACTATGCCGTGTGTTTTACGGATGTTGCGGGCGTCTGCAGCCATGTTCGCCAGAATATCAATCGGGGTTCTACTAGCAATTATGTTTGCTGCATCCTCCGATATTGTTCTGAATCCACAGCAGACTCGCAGTGATGTCAGCCTGTACGCTGATTTGACTCCCTTCATGTACGATTGGCATTTTGTTGCCGGGGCCCATATTGGCGCTGCGTACATGATCGTCGACGTGTTTACGCTGGCCAGCAGTTTCCGGATAGGCTGTTTGGGGCCTCCGATGTTGGGCATCAACCTTGCTAGGGCGGCTCCAACTCGGGCGGCCTTGCTTCCACTCTGTGCCAGATGTTCTCTGAAGTTCAGCCTGTGGTCGAGCTGGGCTCCCAGGTATTTCAGTTGCGGCGAGGATTGGATAGTGTGTCCTCCGACCCGTATTTCGAAGCGTTCCACCTTTTTGCGACTGCTGATGAGTACGGCTTCGGTCTTGTGTTCTGCCAGTTGTAGGCCTGCGGTTCGTAGCCAAGACTTGATGCTTCCGATCGTAGCATTGCAGTTTTGGGCTACATCGCTGAGCATTTTGGCGACTACAACTATCGCAACATCATCCGCGTATCCGACGATGTGTACCCCTGCTGGCTTCTCGATTTTGAAGACTCCATCGTACATGGTGTTCCACAGGACCGGGCCAAGGACTGAGCCTTGTGGCACTCCACCGGTTACCTTGTACTGTTTGGGGCCTGCGTCTGTGTCGTATGAGAGTGTCCTTTGCTGGAAATATTGGGATATTATCCTTAGCAAGTAATCTGGAGCTCCCATATTGCTTAGTGCCATTAGGGTGTAGCTCCAGTTAGCAGAGTTGAACGCGTTTTTGATGTCTAAGGTCACCACTGCGCAATATTGTTTGTCGCCCCCCAGCCATCTTTCGCCGGCAATGGCTTTGCTGGCGATTTCACACACTCTGGCGATAGCATCAACGGTGCTGCGCTTCGTTCTGAAGCCGAACTGCCATTCAGATAGGCCTGTCGGTCCCTCTGTGAGGCATTCGAGGCGGGTGCATATTATTCGCTCGAGAACTTTCCCAGCTGTGTCGAGCATACAGAGTGGCCGGTGTGAGGACGGTTCCTCTGGAGGTTTGTCGCCTTTTGGTATGAGAACCAGTCGCTGGCGTTTCCAACGTTGTGGGAAGGTTCCTTCCTCTAGGCAAGTCGTATACAGTCGGCGGAAGATTTCTGGTTTCTTCTGCAGCGCCCTTTTCAGGACACAGTTCGGAATACCATCTAAGCCGGGAGTTTTGTTGATTTTGAGCCGATTGGCTGCATCTAGCACCTCAGTGGTGGTCACTGGAGGTATCATTCCAATTTCGCAGCTAAGGCTTCTTGGGATGCTGAAGGGTTCGTGTTGCGGGAAGAGGCCTTCCACAATTTTGCCCATAATTTCCGGGCACATTGGTGCATTCCCTGCTTTCCCGTTAAGCTTTTTTAGCACAATTTTGTACGCGCTACCCCACGGGTTGCTCTGCACCTCTTCTCTAAGAGAGATAAAGGAGTCGCTTTTGCTTTTAGCAATGGCTTTTCGCAGCTGTTTCCTCTTCTCCTTGAAGTTGGCTTGGAGTTGTGCATGTCCAGCTCTTCCTCTCGAGCGTTGTTGTCTCCTTCGTAGCTTGTGGCATTCTGCACGGATTTTGGCAATGCCATCGTTCCACCAGTAGATTGGGGTCCGACCATTCTTTTTCGTTTTTCGCGACATGGATGCGTCGCAGGCATTTGCAAGGTATCGCATAGTGTGTTCCGTTTGCAGTTCGGCATTTCCTTCCGTTCCTGTCATGTGTTCAATCATGTATTCTAGCACGTCGGCGTCTAGCTTCTTGATGTTCCAGCCATTCTGTTGCACTTTCCTTTTAGGGTTGCACCGAGTTGGGCCGCCGGGGTGTTTTGGTAGGATTGCAATCGCTTGGTGGTCGCTGTTTGTATACGCATCCATGACCTTCCATTGTATGCATTTCGAGAGAGTCCTGCTGGCGAATGTTAGGTCAACAATCGATCCACCTCTCCCGTTGCAGAAGGTAAGGGTGTTGCCATGGTTCAGCAGTACTAGGTCCAGTGATGCGAAGGCTTCCAGGAGGATTGTTCCTCTCCGGTTGGTTCGGACACTGCCCCATTCTGCTGCCCATGCGTTGAAGTCGCCTGCAATTATGGCTGGTGACTTTCCTCTGGCATCGATAACTAGCCGGTCCAGCATGTCCTCGAAGTCATTTGTGCTCATACTTGGCGCAGCATAGCAGCTGTAGAAGTGAATTCCTTTCACCTTAGCGTGTACGAAGCGATCGTGTTGTTTGTTGTTTCTGCGTTCGAAGGCTGTTTTGCCACAAGTCCAAATTGACGCTTTTTCGGTCTTGTCTTCCGCCCATTTCGCGCTTCCGTTTGGGATTTTATATGGCTCACATATGAGGGCCACATCTATTTTATGTTCTGCAACTGTTTTTGACAGTATGGCCTGCGCTGCCTCGCAGTGGTTCAGATTTATTTGTAGGCATCTAATCATTCCGCTTGGTTCTCGAGCGGTACGCCGCCTTGTACGCTAGGCATCTGTAGCTGCCTGTGGGGTGCTCGTTGCCACCGCTACATCCTGGTTCACAGATGGCGCATTTTGGTTTGGCTTCGCATGTTTTTGCTTTGTGTCCCTTGTTGCCGCATCTGAAACATAGGTCTTGTCGGTCTTCTTTATTCTGACATTGCCTCGATATGTGTCCGAATTCAAGGCACCTGTAGCATCGGGTCGGGTTGAAGCACTCCCGTAGGCGACATCTTACCCAGCCAATGCGTACTCGTCCAGCTTTTAATAGCGCGTTCGCTGCCTCTGCTGGCAGGCTTATCTGTGCAGTTTGTGTGCCGTCTCGCATGGATCTGAGCGTCTTGATGGCGATGCGATCCGGCTCAGTTGCATCGGGAAACTGTTTTGCAATCGCACTACAGATTTCTTCTGGGGTGGTAGATTCATCGATGTCCCGGCACTCTACCACTTCCATGTGGCAGAGGGTTCGGATGGTTGCCGAAGTTTTGAGCGTTCGCATCATTTCCTCCCTGTACTCATCAACTTTGCTCACTCCATTGCTTTTCAGCTGAAGTATGAGCTCGCCTTTAGCTGTTCGCCGTATGGTTTTCACATTATCGCCGAGTTCCTTCAGCTCCGGTTGCGCCTTCATATGTTTCAGCATGTCGGCGTATGACCAGTCTCCTGTCTTGGCGATGACGATTGCATCTGGGCGTGTTGGGGGCCGCTTTGGAGGCCGCCTGGGTCCACCGTTTGCCCTTGGTTTTCTGCCCACGTTCTTCCACTCTCCCTCTGGTTTTCCAGATTGCCTGTTCGGGGCTGTGGTATTTTCCTTATTTTCGCTTCGCTTGTTCCCGCCTGTCAGGCCTGGAGGATCTATCGGTTTTTCTTGCCTCGGCGTTTCGCTTGCCTTTGTGGCCTCCCTCTTCCTCTTCGGGGGAGTTTGCCTAGGCTGTAGCAGTCCTTCTCGCTGGCGCTTGCCTTCGGCCGAGTGATTTTTTCGCGGTGTGGTTTGTTCTGGTCGGTTGGCCACTTCGCGCAATACTCTGCTGTGCAGTTGCTTAGATTCGAGCAGTAGGTCCCGCATCTGTTGGGTTATGTGGCGTCTCTTTTTGTCGCACATCAGCTCTATTAGTGTCTGTATGTTCAGACCAATTTGAGCGAGTGGGTCTCTGCCAGTCGCGGTATCTACTGCAGCAGTGTGGCTGTTCTCCTCTTGTGGTTCATCGAGTGTCTCCCCATCAGTATCAGTTGCCACTGATAAGGCTCTTGGGGTGCCATACACTTCTGGCGAGCGAGCAATCCTCGACGTCCTTTTGAAGGGATTCACGTAGCTCGCTTCGTTCAGCGTACTTGTAGCTAGATCTGCTGCGGTGGCCAAGTGTGCCACCACCGTAGCATTGCGGTCGTTGGATAACGACGGCTGGGAGCCCGCTTGCTCACTCCCGATAGCCGCCGGCACTGGGGTTTTTAGGCCAACCTGCGCCGTAACATTTTTCTGTAAGTAACTTTCCATTAAAAACATTCTCCTCCTCCTTGCATTTTAAACCTTCTGCCAGGTTTGTAAGCTGCCGCCCCTCTGGGGTCAGACGCAGACCAGGGAGCCGCCCATTCTGGGTCAGACGCTCCTGGGTTTTTTTTTTTTTTTGTGAACACTTATTGAAGGGCGGTGTCGTTTCGCCCTGTCACGCGAGCATCCTTGGGCCTATGCTGACTTTTATGTCGCACCCTCCGATCGCGTCGCCAATGGTCGGGGACTGCTTATTTGTCCACGGACTTATTCGCAGCTGGCCTACATATCTGTAGGCCGTTCAGCTATCCGCCACCTGCTGACCCCCACGATAGCCTATGGCCTGGCCCCGTGTGTATATGTGTATATGTGTATATGTGTATATGTGTATATGTGTATATGTGTATATGTGTATATGTGTATATGTGTATATGTGTATATGTGTATATGTGTATATGTGTATATGTGTGTATATGTGTATATGTGTATATGTGTATATTTGTATATGTGTATATGTGTATATGTGTATATGTGTATATGTGTATATGTGTATATGTGTATATGTGTATATGTGTATATGTGTATATGTGTATATGTGTATATGTGTATATGTGTATATGTGTATATGTGTATATGTGTATATGTGTATATGTGTATATGTGTATATGTGTGTATATGTGTGTATATGTGTATATGTGTATATGTGTATATGTGTATATGTGTATATGTGTATATGTGTATATGTGTATATGTGTATATGTGTATATGTGTATATGTGTATATGTGTATATGTGTATATGTGTATATGTGTATATGTGTATATGTGTATATGTGTATATGTGTATATGTGTATATGTGTATATGTGTATATGTGTATATGTGTATATGTGTATATGTGTATATGTGTATATGTGTATATGTGTATATGTGTATATGTGTATATGTGTATATGTGTGTATATGTGTATATGTGTATATGTGTATATGTGTATATGTGTATATGTGTATATGTGTATATGTGTATATGTGTATATGTGTATATGTGTATATGTGTATATGTGTATATGTGTATATGTGTATATGTGTATATGTGTATATGTGTATATGTGTATATGTGTATATGTGTATATGTGTGTATATGTGTATATGTGTATATGTGTATATGTGTATATGTGTGTATATGTGTATATGTGTATATGTGTATATGTGTATATGTGTATATGTGTATATGTGTATATGTGTATATGTGTATATGTGTATATGTGTATATGTGTATATGTGTATATGTGTATATGTGTATATGTGTATATGTGTATATGTGTATATGTGTATATGTGTATATGTGTATATGTGTATATGTGTATATGTGTATATGTGTATATGTGTATATGTGTATATGTGTATATGTGTATATGTGTATATGTGTATATGTGTATATGTGTATATGTGTATATGTGTATATGTGTATATGTGTATATGTGTATATGTGTATATGTGTATATGTGTATATGTGTATATGTGTATATGTGTATATGTGTATATGTGTATATGTGTATATGTGTATATGTGTATATGTGTATATGTGTATATGTGTATATGTGTATATGTGTATATGTGTATATGTGTATATGTGTATATGTGTATATGTGTATATGTGTATATGTGTATATGTGTATATGTGTATATGTGTATATGTGTATATGTGTATATGTGTATATGTGTATATGTGTATATGTGTATATGTGTATATGTGTATATGTGTATATGTGTATATGTGTATATGTGTATATGTGTATATGTGTATATGTGTATATGTGTATATGTGTATATGTGTATATGTGTATATGTGTATATGTGTATATTTTTTTTTTTTTTTTTTTTTTTTTTTTTTGGCATGGTAGCCGAGAGGTGTAATCTTCCAAAGATACGTATTAAAAATATTACGCATGCACGATTCGCTTCCATAGCGCCTACGTACTAAGCACCCCTCCCACTCGCTTCCTGTGTTTCCCTGCGGAACCGCCAGTTAAGGCATTACTTCGCAGGGCAGGATAGAGTCAGATATTCATCTGACTTCGTTCTTGTTGTTTCGTCTATCGCCTCTGTTGGCTTTGGTGCGTTTGTTCGTCATGTCGGACTCGTTGCATAATTTGGGTTATTATGCTGCCCGCGGCTTCCCACGCATTTAAGGAGGTAAACGCGATTACTCCTTCTGGAGACAGTACTCCGCTTGTGAGCTCCTCTATCTGGAGTCGGTCGCTGCCGAATCTCACGCAATCCATAAGCACATGCTCTGCATTCTCCACTTTCCCTACGCAGAATATGCAGTAGGGGTCGTCTGCGTGTTGGTACTTGTAGAGGTACTCTCTGAAGCATCCGTGGCCGGAGAAGAACTGCGTTAGGTGGTAGCTGGTGTCGCCGTGTTTCCTTTCTACCCAGGTTCTCACATCGGGGATTAGCCTATGTGTCCATCGGCCTTTTGGCGTGGCATTCCACGACCGTTGCCATTCTGCCATCGCTCTACCTTCTATCGCCTGCATTATTGCAGGAGAGACTATGCCGTGTGTTTTACGGATGTTGCGGGCGTCTGCAGCCATGTTCGCCAGAATATCAATCGGGGTTCTACTAGCAATTATGTTTGCTGCATCCTCCGATATTGTTCTGAATCCACAGCAGACTCGCAGTGATGTCAGCCTGTACGCTGATTTGACTCCCTTCATGTACGATTGGCATTTTGTTGCCGGGGCCCATATTGGCGCTGCGTACATGATCGTCGACGTGTTTACGCTGGCCAGCAGTTTCCGGATAGGCTGTTTGGGGCCTCCGATGTTGGGCATCAACCTTGCTAGGGCGGCTCCAACTCGGGCGGCCTTGCTTCCACTCTGTGCCAGATGTTCTCTGAAGTTCAGCCTGTGGTCGAGCTGGGCTCCCAGGTATTTCAGTTGCGGCGAGGATTGGATAGTGTGTCCTCCGACCCGTATTTCGAAGCGTTCCACCTTTTTGCGACTGCTGATGAGTACGGCTTCGGTCTTGTGTTCTGCCAGTTGTAGGCCTGCGGTTCGTAGCCAAGACTTGATGCTTCCGATCGTAGCATTGCAGTTTTGGGCTACATCGCTGAGCATTTTGGCGACTACAACTATCGCAACATCATCCGCGTATCCGACGATGTGTACCCCTGCTGGCTTCTCGATTTTGAAGACTCCATCGTACATGGTGTTCCACAGGACCGGGCCAAGGACTGAGCCTTGTGGCACTCCACCGGTTACCTTGTACTGTTTGGGGCCTGCGTCTGTGTCGTATGAGAGTGTCCTTTGCTGGAAATATTGGGATATTATCCTTAGCAAGTAATCTGGAGCTCCCATATTGCTTAGTGCCATTAGGGTGTAGCTCCAGTTAGCAGAGTTGAACGCGTTTTTGATGTCTAAGGTCACCACTGCGCAATATTGTTTGTCGCCCCCCAGCCATCTTTCGCCGGCAATGGCTTTGCTGGCGATTTCACACACTCTGGCGATAGCATCAACGGTGCTGCGCTTCGTTCTGAAGCCGAACTGCCATTCAGATAGGCCTGTCGGTCCCTCTGTGAGGCATTCGAGGCGGGTGCATATTATTCGCTCGAGAACTTTCCCAGCTGTGTCGAGCATACAGAGTGGCCGGTGTGAGGACGGTTCCTCTGGAGGTTTGTCGCCTTTTGGTATGAGAACCAGTCGCTGGCGTTTCCAACGTTGTGGGAAGGTTCCTTCCTCTAGGCAAGTCGTATACAGTCGGCGGAAGATTTCTGGTTTCTTCTGCAGCGCCCTTTTCAGGACACAGTTCGGAATACCATCTAAGCCGGGAGTTTTGTTGATTTTGAGCCGATTGGCTGCATCTAGCACCTCAGTGGTGGTCACTGGAGGTATCATTCCAATTTCGCAGCTAAGGCTTCTTGGGATGCTGAAGGGTTCGTGTTGCGGGAAGAGGCCTTCCACAATTTTGCCCATAATTTCCGGGCACATTGGTGCATTCCCTGCTTTCCCGTTAAGCTTTTTTAGCACAATTTTGTACGCGCTACCCCACGGGTTGCTCTGCACCTCTTCTCTAAGAGAGATAAAGGAGTCGCTTTTGCTTTTAGCAATGGCTTTTCGCAGCTGTTTCCTCTTCTCCTTGAAGTTGGCTTGGAGTTGTGCATGTCCAGCTCTTCCTCTCGAGCCTCCTTCGTAGCTTGTGGCATTCTGCACGGATTTTGGCAATGCCATCGTTCCACCAGTAGATTGGGGTCCGACCATTCTTTTTCGTTTTTCGCGACATGGATGCGTCGCAGGCATTTGCAAGGTATCGCATAGTGTGTTCCGTTTGCAGTTCGGCATTTCCTTCCGTTCCTGTCATGTGTTCAATCATGTATTCTAGCACGTCGGCGTCTAGCTTCTTGATGTTCCAGCCATTCTGTTGCACTTTCCTTTTAGGGTTGCGCCGAGTTGGGCCGTCGGGGTGTTTTGGTAGGATTGCAATCGCTTGGTGGTCGCTGTTTGTATACGCATCCATGACCTTCCATTGTATGCATTTCGAGAGAGTCCTGCTGGCGAATGTTAGGTCAACAATCGATCCACCTCTCCCGTTGCAGAAGGTAAGGGTGTTGCCATGGTTCAGCAGTACTAGGTCCAGTGATGCGAAGGCTTCCAGGAGGATTGTTCCTCTCCGGTTGGTTCGGACACTGCCCCATTCTGCTGCCCATGCGTTGAAGTCGCCTGCAATTATGGCTGGTGACTTTCCTCTGGCATCGATAACTAGCCGGTCCAGCATGTCCTCGAAGTCATTTGTGCTCATACTTGGCGCAGCATAGCAGCTGTAGAAGTGAATTCCTTTCACCTTAGCGTGTACGAAGCGATCGTGTTGTTTGTTGTTTCTGCGTTCGAAGGCTGTTTTGCCACAAGTCCAAATTGACGCTTTTTCGGTCTTGTCTTCCGCCCATTTCGCGCTTCCGTTTGGGATTTTATATGGCTCACATATGAGGGCCACATCTATTTTATGTTCTGCAACTGTTTTTGACAGTATGGCCTGCGCTGCCTCGCAGTGGTTCAGATTTATTTGTAGGCATCTAATCATTCCGCTTGGCTCTCGAGCGGTACGCCGCCTTGTACGCTAGGCATCTGTAGCTGCCTGTGGGGTGCTCGTTGCCACCGCTACATCCTGGTTCACAGATGGCGCATTTTGGTTTGGCTTCGCATGTTTTTGCTTTGTGTCCCTTGTTGCCGCATCTGAAACATAGGTCTTGTCGGTCTTCTTTATTCTGACATTGCCTCGATATGTGTCCGAATTCAAGGCACCTGTAGCATCGGGTCGGGTTGAAGCACTCCCGTAGGCGACATCTTACCCAGCCAATGCGTACTCGTCCAGCTTTTAATAGCGCGTTCGCTGCCTCTGCTGGCAGGCTTATCTGTGCCGTTTGTGTGCCGTCTCGCATGGATCTGAGCGTCTTGATGGCGATGCGATCCGGCTCAGTTGCATCGGGAAACTGTTTTGCAATCGCACTACAGATTTCTTCTGGGGTGGTAGATTCGTCGATGTCCCGGCACTCTACCACTTCCATGTGGCAGAGGGTTCGGATGGTTGCCGAAGTTTTGAGCGTTCGCATCATTTCCTCCCTGTACTCATCAACTTTGCTCACTCCATTGCTTTTCAGCTGAAGTATGAGCTCGCCTTTAGCTGTTCGCCGTATGGTTTTCACATTATCGCCGAGTTCCTTCAGCTCGGGTTGCGCCTTCATATGTTTCAGCATGTCGGCGTATGACCAGTCTCCTGTCTTGGCGATGACGATTGCATCTGGGCGTGTTGGGGGCCGCTTTGGAGGCCGCCTGGGTCCACCGTTTGCCCTTGGTTTTCTGCCCACGTTCTTCCACTCTCCCTCTGGTTTTCCAGATTGCCTGTTCGGGGCTGTGGTATTTTCCTTATTTTCGCTTCGCTTGTTCCCGCCTGTCAGGCCTGGAGGATCTATCGGTTTTTCTTGCCTCGGCGTTTCGCTTGCCTTTGTGGCCTCCCTCTTCCTCTTCGGGGGAGTTTGCCTAGGCTGTAGCAGTCCTTCTCGCTGGCGCTTGCCTTCGGCCGAGTGATTTTTTCGCGGTGTGGTTTGTTCTGGTCGGTTGGCCACTTCGCGCAATACTCTGCTGTGCAGTTGCTTAGATTCGAGCAGTAGGTCCCGCATCTGTTGGGTTATGTGGCGTCTCTTTTTGTCGCACATCAGCTCTATTAGTGTCTGTATGTTCAGACCAATTTGAGCGAGTGGGTCTCTGCCAGTCGCGGTATCTACTGCAGCAGTGTGGCTGTTCTCCTCTTGTGGTTCATCGAGTGTCTCCCCATCAGTATCAGTTGCCACTGATAAGGCTCTTGGGGTGCCATACACTTCTGGCGAGCGAGCAATCCTCGACGTCCTTTCGAAGGGATTCACGTAGCTCGCTTCGTTCAGCGTACTTGTAGCTAGATCTGCTGCGGTGGCCAAGTGTGCCACCACCGTAGCATTGCGGTCGTTGGATAACGACGGCTGGGAGCCCGCTTGCTCACTCCCGATAGCCGCCGGCACTGGGGTTTTTAGGCCAACCTGCGCCGTAACATTTTTCTGTAAGTAACTTTCCATTAAAAACATTCTCCTCCTCCTTGCATTTTAAACCTTCTGCCAGGTTTGTAAGCTGCCGCCCCTCTGGGGTCAGACGCAGACCAGGGAGCCGCCCATTCTGGGTCAGACGCTCCTGGGTTTTTTTTTTTTTTTGTGAACACTTATTGAAGGGCGGTGTCGTTTCGCCCTGTCACGCGAGCATCCTTGGGCCTATGCTGACTTTTATGTCGCACCCTCCGATCGCGTCGCCAATGGTCGGGGACTGCTTATTTGTCCACGGACTTATTCGCAGCTGGCCTACATATCTGTAGGCCGTTCAGCTATCCGCCACCTGCTGACCCCCACGATAGCCTATGGCCTGGCCCCGTGTGTATATGTGTATATGTGTATATGTGTATATGTGTATATGTGTATATGTGTATATGTGTATATGTGTATATGTGTATATGTGTATATGTGTATATGTGTATATGTGTATATGTGTATATGTGTATATGTGTATATGTATATGTATATGTATATGTATATGTATATGTATATGTATATGTATATGTATATGTATATGTATATGTATATGTATATGTATATGTATATGTATATGTATATGTATATGTATATGTATATGTATATGTATATGTATATGTATATGTATATGTATATGTATATGTATATGTATATGTATATGTATATGTATATGTATATGTATATGTATATGTATATGTATATGTATATGTATATGTATATGTATATGTATATGTATATGTATATGTATATGTATATGTATATGTATATGTATATGTATATGTATATGTATATGTATATGTATATGTATATGTATATGTATATGTATATGTATATGTATATGTATATGTATATGTATATGTATATGTATATGTATGTGTATATGTATATGTATATGTATACGTATATGTATATGTATATGTATATGTATATGTATATGTATATGTATATGTATATGTATATGTATATGTATATGTATATGTAGTGAGTTGACTTGAGACGACATGTTGAAGCACTCAGTCATATTGCCTTGTGATAATCGCCCCCATATTTATTATATATTATTTATAATTTATTATGGTGACTTTTCGTTCTACAACTTTTCGTTCTTCTAATGTCTGCTCCTGAAAAATAAAAACATTAACGGTATATTCAGTTTGGTACGCCGTTTGTAATACCCAGAAGGAAGCATCTCCGGTATTGATAAGTGTATATATTCTGGATCAGCACGACCTCCTGAGTCGATTTATCGATGCTCGTCTGTCGATGCTCGCCATATGTCTGCTGAAATCCCTACTACTTAAAAAATTTAAGAGTTAGATGAATAAAACTCATAATTTAGATATACACGAACTATTCAAAGTTTATATTTACATACATATATTAGCATAGTGTGTAAAAAATTGAAAATGATCCTAATTTCACAAATTCATCCTCATTTTGTAAAATATCACTACAAAAATTCCATTTTTCTGATAACTATCAATGTGGTCAAAAACAAAAATAAAATCATCGCGATATTGATTTATGATTTTGAGACATAACTTGGCAAATACTCTAATTTTATTTAAATTTCACATATTTTTGCATTTGTTTGTAAATATATTCCAGCTACTGCAAGCGATATCTTTTATTCAAAATATCTCAAAAATTAAATATTTTTACAAATTTATTGAGAAACAATAGAATATATCTTATAATGCATGACTGTAGCTTATTTCTAATTTATTAAAAAATTCAATGAAATCTACCTATTAAATAGTCAATGATATTAAATAGTCAATGTTTTCATTTACATTAAATAGTCAATGAAAACAAATCAAAAATTTTCCGTTCACTGATCTTTATTTGCTGTCTTTATTTGCTATTTGTAAATTAATATATTTTTGTAAAACTAGTCAAATTTTTAAAATTAAATAAAGTTTAAATAATAAATAATAAATAATAAATAATAAATAATAAATAATAAATAATAAATAATAAATAATAAATAATAAATAATAAATAATAAATAATAAATAATAAATAATAAATAATAAATAATAAATAATAAATAATAAATAATAAATAATAAATAATAAATAATAAATAATAAATAATAAATAATAAATAATAAATAATAAATAATAAATAATAAATAATAAATAATAAATAATAAATAATAAATAATAAATAATAAATAATAAATAATAAATAATAAATAATAAATAATAAATAATAAATAATAAATAATAAATAATAAATAATAAATAATAAATAATAAATAATAAATAATAAATAATAAATAATAAATAATAAATAATAAATAATAAATAATAAATAATAAATAATAAATAATAAATAATAAATAATAAATAATAAATAATAAATAATAAATAATAAATAATAAATAATAAATAATAAATAATAAATAATAAATAATAAATAATAAATAATAAATAATAAATAATAAATAATAAATAATAAATAATAAATAATAAATAATAAATAATAAATAATAAATAATAAATAATAAATAATAAATAATAAATAATAAATAATAAATAATAAATAATAAATAATAAATAATAAATAATAAATAATAAATAATAAATAATAAATAATAAATAATAAATAATAAATAATAAATAATAAATAATAAATAATAAATAATAAATAATAAATAATAAATAATAAATAATAAATAATAAATAATAAATAATAAATAATAAATAATAAATAATAAATAATAAATAATAAATAATAAATAATAAATAATAAATAATAAATAATAAATAATAAATAATAAATAATAAATAATAAATAATAAATAATAAATAATAAATAATAAATAATAAATAATAAATAATAAATAATAAATAATAAATAATAAATAATAAATAATAAATAATAAATAATAAATAATAAATAATAAATAATAAATAATAAATAATAAATAATAAATAATAAATAATAAATAATAAATAATAAATAATAAATAATAAATAATAAATAATAAATAATAAATAATAAATAATAAATAATACATAATAAATAATAAATAATAAATAATAAATAATAAATAATAAATAATAAATAATAAATAATAAATAATAAATAATAAATAATAAATAATAAATAATAAATAATAAATAATAAATAATAAATAATAAATAATAAATAATAAATAATAAATAATAAATAATAAATAATAAATAATAAATAATAAATAATAAATAATAAATAATAAATAATAAATAATAAATAATAAATAATAAATAATAAATAATAAATAATAAATAATAAATAATAAATAATAAATAATAAATAATAAATAATAAATAATAAATAATAAATAATAAATAATAAATAATAAATAATAAATAATAAATAATAAATAATAAATAATAAATAATAAATAATAAATAATAAATAATAAATAATAAATAATAAATAATAAATAATAAATAATAAATAATAAATAATAAATAATAAATAATAAATAATAAATAATAAATACTACTTACTTACTTAAATGGCCCTTACAACCGTGGGTCGGTTTTGGCCGCTGAGATGAAGCCGCGCCAGTCGGATCTGCTTTGCGCGCGCTGACGCCAGTTAGAAATACCAAGCGTTGCCAGGTTGTCCTCAACTTGGTCTTTCCAACGCAGATTTGGACGCCCTCTTCTACGCTGTCCACCTTCGAGTTTCGATTCAAGCACCTTCTTGGCTGGAGTGTTTTCATCCATTCGTTCGACATGACCTAGCCAGCGAAGCCGCTGGATCTTGATGCGCTTGACTATGTCAATGTCGTCGAATATCTCATACAGCTCGTGGTTCATCCTGATTCGATACTCGTTAGCAAAACAGATAGGGCCAAAGATTTTACGGAGAATCTTTCTCTCGAACGCTCCCAGTACTCTCTCATCGGTGGTGGCCAGCGTCCATGTTTCTGCACCATAAAGTAGGACGGGCATGATGAGTGACTTGTAGAGCGTTATTTTTGTCCGGCGAGAGAGGGCTCTGCTTCTCAATTGCCTACTGAGCCCAAAGTAGCACCTGTTGGCAAGAGTTATTCTCCGTTTGATCTCCAGGCTGACGTCGTTGTTGCTGTTTACGCTGGATCCCAGATAGACGAAGTCCTTCACAATGTCGAACTTGTGGGTGTCAAAATCAGCTTTTTGTCCAAGACGCACGGACTCTTTTTTGCTTGTTGACACAAGGAACTTCGTCTTGTCCTCGTTCACCGCTAGACCCATTCGACGCGACTCTTTCTCCAATCTGGAGAATGCTGCGCTGACTGCTCGTGTGCTCCTGCCAATGATATCAATATCGTCGGCATATGCGAGCAGCATGACACTTTTGTTGAGGATAGTGCCGCTTTGACGGAGTTCGGCAGCTCGAACTATTTTCTCCATCAATAAGTTAAAAAAGTCGCACGATAGGGAGTCACCCTGTCTGAAACCTCGTTCGGTATGAAATGGCTCGGAGAGGTCTTTTCCTATTCTCACTGAGCAACGTGTGTTGCTCAGGGTCATCCTGCAAAGCCTTATAAGTTTCGCAGGTATACCGAACTCAGACATTGCGGCGTATAATCGTTCCCTTATCGGAGTGTCGAAGGCGGCTTTATAGTCGACTAATAGGTGGTAGGTGTCGATCTGTTTTTCTAGGGTCTTTTCCTGGATTAGGCGCAATGTGAAAATCTGGTCTATGGTGGACTTTCCAGGTCTGAAGCCGCACTGATAAGGTCCAATCAGTCTGTTGACGATGGGCTTCAGTCTTTCACATAATACGCTCGATAGAACCTTGTATGCGATATTGAGTAGGCTGATCCCACGGTAGTTGGCGCAGATAGTGGGATCCCCTTTCTTAAGGATTGGGCAGAGTACACTGAGGTTCCAGTCACTTGGCATGCTTTCATCCGACCATATTCTGCTTACGAGCTCGTGCATGCTCTCTATTAGCTCTTCGCCTCCGGTCTTAAACAATTCTGCAGGCAGGCCATCAGCACCTGCGGCTTTGTTGTTTTTCAGCCGAGCAATGGCTGTTCTGACCTCGTCATGGTCGGGTGGCGGAATCTCAACGTCGTCATCAAGTACTGGGGTTGCCGGGTTTGCTTCTCTATCGGTGGAATTGAGGTCATCATCACCGGTCAGCAGTTTAGAGAAGTGATCCCTCCATATTTTCAGTGTGCTCTGGATATCTGTCACTAGATTTCCGTTCTCATCTTTACAGGAAGAGGCTCCGGATTTCGAACCTCCGGCTAGGCGTCTTATTTTCTCGAAGAATTTTCGAGCCTCATTCCTGTCCCCATGCATCTCAATCTCCTCACACTCACGTCTTTCTGCCTCGCTTTTTTTACGCCTGAAAAGACGTCTCTCTTCCCTCCTCTTCTCTTTGTATCGCTCCTTCGCAGCTCGCGTAGCTACTGACTGCAGGGTGGATTTGTACGCAGCGTCTTTCTCTGCAGTGGCCGCGCGACACTCTTGGTCATACCACTGATTCCTCAGGGGGCGTTGGAATCCAAGCACCTCTTCGGCAGCCGTACGCATAGAGCAGGAGATATGATTCCACTGCGCGCTTATATCATCGAGAGGAGGAGTGCTTTGTCTAAGCAGGTGTGAGAGTCGAGTGGAAAAGGCTTGCGTTGTCTGTTGTGATTGCAGCTTTCCGACGTCTAGCTTTCTCTGCGTTTGGTTCCGTACGTTCTTCGCAGCGCTTAAGCGTGTGCGGACCTTGGCTGCTACAAGGTAATGATCCGAGTCCATATTGGCACCTCGGATTGTGCGTACGTCCATCACGCTTGAAGCGTGCCTTCCGTCAATCACAACGTGATCAATTTGATTTCGAGTTTTTTGATCGGGCGACAACCATGTGGCCTTGTGGATATCGAAATGTTCGAATCTAGTGCTACTAACTACCATGTTTCGTGCTGCGGCGAAGTCGATTAGCCTCGTTCCGTTATCGGAAGTGTTGGCATGGAGGCTAAATTTTCCGATTGTGGGACAATAG
Source organism: Dryomyza anilis (assembly GCA_951804985.1). NCBI lineage: Eukaryota > Metazoa > Arthropoda > Insecta > Diptera > Dryomyzidae > Dryomyza > Dryomyza anilis. Next base: position 29,663 of record CATORG010000060.1, on the reverse strand, counting down.
ATGGCTTCTCTGCCCACCTTGGCGTTAAAATCGCCTAGCACGATTTTGATATCGTGGCGGGGGCAGCGCTCGTATGCGTTGTCTAGGCGCTCGTAGAAGCGCTCTTTTGTCTCGTCATCTTTCTCGTTCGTCGGAGCGTGTGCACAAATTAGGCTGATATGGAAATATTTAGCCTTGATGCGGATTGTTGCCAGCCTTTCGTCCACGGGCGTGAACCTAGAGACAAGGTGGCGGAGTCTCTTGCCGACCACAAATCCACATCCAAATTCGTGTCTCTCCGCATGGCAGCTGTAGTAGATATCACAGGACGCTTGTTTCGAACAGCCCTGTCCCGTCCATCGCATCTCCTGGATAGCGGTGATGTCAGCCTTATATTTTTCGAGGACATCTGCCAGCTGGATAGAGGCACCTTCCCTATAAAGGGTCCGGACATTCCAGGTGCATATCCGTAAATCATGGTCCTTAAAACGTTTGCGTGGGTCGTCATCGTTGTAATCGGTCGTTATCCGAGGCTTCTTTTTTGTTTTCATTGGGCGCATAGGTTTTTTCCGTGGTGGGACCCAAACCCAACGCACGAACCCTCACTCTGAGGGAGATGCTCGCCACTCACTTTAGCCGACTTCTACACCGGGTGGTGTAGAGCGCCGTTTCCAGGGACTTCCACGAGGAGGACTTCCACCGAAGTGGAGGTGTCACCATTTGACAATTTGTCAATTCTGGTGACCAGTGAGTTGACTTGAGACGACACCGACAAGGATTGCGCTGGCTTCGCCATGTTGAAGCACTCAGACACGTTGCCTTGTGATAATCGCCCCCATAGTCCCCATAATAAATAATAAATAATAAATAATAAATAATAAATAATAAATAATAAATAATAAATAATAAATAATAAATAATAAATAATAAATAATAAATAATAAATAATAAATAATAAATAATAAATAATAAATAATAAATAATAAATAATAAATAATAAATAATAAATAATAAATAATAAATAATAAATAATAAATAATAAATAATAAATAATAAATAATAAATAATAAATAATAAATAATAAATAATAAATAATAAATAATAAATAATAAATAATAAATAATAAATAATAAATAATAAATAATAAATAATAAATAATAAATAATAAATAATAAATAATAAATAATAAATAATAAATAATAAATAATAAATAATAAATAATAAATAATAAATAATAAATAATAAATAATAAATAATAAATAATAAATAATAAATAATAAATAATAAATAATAAATAATAAATAATAAATAATAAATAATAAATAATAAATAATAAATAATAAATAATAAATAATAAATAATAAATAATAAATAATAAATAATAAATAATAAATAATAAATAATAAATAATAAATAATAAATAATAAATAATAAATAATAAATAATAAATAATAAATAATAAATAATAAATAATAAATAATAAATAATAAATAATAAATAATAAATAATAAATAATAAATAATAAATAATAAATAATAAATAATAAATAATAAATAATAAATAATAAATAATAAATAATAAATAATAAATAATAAATAATAAATAATAAATAATAAATAATAAATAATAAATAATAAATAATAAATAATAAATAATAAATAATAAATAATAAATAATAAATAATAAATAATAAATAATAAATAATAAATAATAAATAATAAATAATAAATAATAAATAATAAATAATAAATAATAAATAATAAATAATAAATAATAAATAATAAATAATAAATAATAAATAATAAATAATAAATAATAAATAATAAATAATAAATAATAAATAATAAATAATAAATAATAAATAATAAATAATAAATAATAAATAATAAATAATAAATAATAAATAATAAATAATAAATAATAAATAATAAATAATAAATAATAAATAATAAATAATAAATAATAAATAATAAATAATAAATAATAAATAATAAATAATAAATAATAAATAATAAATAATAAATAATAAATAATAAATAATAAATAATAAATAATAAATAATAAATAATAAATAATAAATAATAAATAATAAATAATAAATAATAAATAATAAATAATAAATAATAAATAATAAATAATAAATAATAAATAATAAATAATAAATAATAAATAATAAATAATAAATAATAAATAATAAATAATAAATAATAAATAATAAATAATAAATAATAAATAATAAATAATAAATAATAAATAATAAATAATAAATAATAAATAATAAATAATAAATAATAAATAATAAATAATAAATAATAAATAATAAATAATAAATAATAAATAATAAATAATAAATAATAAATAATAAATAATAAATAATAAATAATAAATAATAAATAATAAATAATAAATAATAAATAATAAATAATAAATAATAAATAATAAATAATAAATAATAAATAATAAATAATAAATAATAAATAATAAATAATAAATAATAAATAATAAATAATAAATAATAAATAATAAATAATAAATAATAAATAATAAATAATAAATAATAAATAATAAATAATAAATAATAAATAATAAATAATAAATAATAAATAATAAATAATAAATAATAAATAATAAATAATAAATAATAAATAATAAATAATAAATAATAAATAATAAATAATAAATAATAAATAATAAATAATAAATAATAAATAATAAATAATAAATAATAAATAATAAATAATAAATAATAAATAATAAATAATAAATAATAAATAATAAATAATAAATAATAAATAATAAATAATAAATAATAAATAATAAATAATAAATAATAAATAATAAATAATAAATAATAAATAATAAATAATAAATAATAAATAATAAATAATAAATAATAAATAATAAATAATAAATAATAAATAATAAATAATAAATAATAAATAATAAATAATAAATAATAAATAATAAATAATAAATAATAAATAATAAATAATAAATAATAAATAATAAATAATAAATAATAAATAATAAATAATAAATAATAAATAATAAATAATAAATAATAAATAATAAATAATAAATAATAAATAATAAATAATAAATAATAAATAATAAATAATAAATAATAAATAATAAATAATAAATAATAAATAATAAATAATAAATAATAAATAATAAATAATAAATAATAAATAATAAATAATAAATAATAAATAATAAATAATAAATAATAAATAATAAATAATAAATAATAAATAATAAATAATAAATAATAAATAATAAATAATAAATAATAATAAATTGGTAAGATCGCCAAAAACATAAAATAGCTCAACAAACGATGTTCGGCAAAAAATAAGTGAAACGAAATTCGTATCAGAATAGAAAAAGATACAAATGCAAATATGCAACAACAAAATAATAATAACAAAAACAGTAGCATGAACGACGAAGAACGAAATGTAGCAGTGGCTCGGCGGACGGCACAGCTGATTGTCTAAAAACAGTTTTGTCGTTTCTCTGCTGTGCGAGCGAGCAACACTGTATTGCCGTCATTTACGCTGCACGAGAGCAGCAAATTGGTTTCAACAAGCAGAGAGCAGAAATAAAATTTATATTCTCTGTCTCTCTGGCTCGGGTTGCGTAAAAAATACTGGGACTCATCTTTGGGCACTACACTCCAGCGAGTAAATCCCAACGAGTTCGGATGAGACCTCTTTAAGAGCTGTTATATAGCAAATTACTGAATAAGAATGTCGTGAAAAGCTTTACATCATATGTATATAGCAGATTGTGCTACTTGGGTTATTCTTGTCCTTCTATATGAAGATCATCCTTTTTTACTTATTAGATTAAGTCAATATTTAACTAAATGTAGGTTAATTTTAAATTAATCGTTGTTTTCTTGTTGAAAATAACCTAAATCTTGGTTTGAAGTAAACGTTGTAATCAATTTCGTATTAGTGTTGATATTGATTTGAGAATAAGACAATTTTCAAGTTAAGTTGAAGCTACCGGTTTTATTGAGATAACTACACACAACTGCTCGGCGTGCAGTTGTTTCAACGAATATTCATTTGCATCTTCCAAATGTAATTAGCCTCAACTGATATTCATTTGTAGTAAACAATAGTATGAATTGTAACCAATTATTAGTTGAAACAACTGCAACATTGATTGGGGAAACAAAATTTTAATCCATTTACATTTTTTTTTATTTCCATTGCTACGGCAACTAAATTCAAAATGAGACATAACCAATATTTAGTTTACTCAACATATAGTTGGTTATTTTTTTTTTAACGAACGAATCCCACGCCCTCTTACACACCCACCCACCCGCATATCGCGCGGATTGTTGACCGTTTCTTGAGCAGCTAAATGATATAACATTAGGATGTAACAACCAATATTTATTTGACGCAACTGCGAAATCAGCTGTTTTGTAGAGAAGCGATGCCAAAACAGGATAACATCAGTCGCACAAGCTTCAGAATTTTCGCTCGATTTTTTTGTGCTGCGGACAGCGCGTGCCACGTGTAAAACAAAATGTGGATTTGTTTTAAAGCTTGTTCGTTGTAACTGTTCGGTTTTTTCATGCCCAAATAAACTTTCTTCAACAACGGACTTACTATTCAACAGAGTTCTTTCTATCTGTTGTGTTTCTATATGCAGCCCTAGCGCTCCTACGTGTTACAAACGAGTAGTCAGCAGCGAATCGTCGACAATGTTCGATCTCGGGAACGCTGTTCTGACGCTGACTTCGTGTTTACAACATGATGGAGCGCTAGGGCTAGGTAAATTGGCCGATTTCTTATAATTAAATTGGCTACCACAACTAAACAAATTGGTTGTGTCAAATGTATTCATTAGTTGTGTGAACTGATACGCGGTGTTGCAACAACTGAATCAGTCGAATGTTTACAGAACTAAATAAATCGGTTGGCAAAAAAAAAAAACGGTTGCCCCAACTGATTCGTTCTTTGGGTGTATGATTCTTAAATTTAGATTAAAGGTTTTTCAAATATTAACCTCAACACTAAGATCTGAAAGTAGTGATTGATTTCAAAGCATTCGCAAGTGAATATAAAGTGCAATGGCATATTAGGTACAGCATATGTCTATATAAAAGCTATGTAGATGTCGTGCAAATGCTATTTAATTTCTCTAAAAAGGTTACACAATAAAATGAATACAAAATCAAAAATAACTATATATAAAAATAACTATGTAAATATAACAAAAATGTTAATCAATGCAACTAATTTTTAATTGGAACTCAGCCGATGTAACTTTTAATTGCATTTAATCCAATATTCGTTATAATGAGAAATGGTTAATTGTAGAAAATTCAATTACTATTCACATTGATATTATTATTAATTGGATCTTTTTTTTTTTTTCATTTTCATATTTTATGTTCAGTTTGCATGCAAAATTGTCCAGTTGAATAAAAAACTTCCGATAGTTTTTTTGAGGTCCCACCACTTTGAGTACAAATATAACACGCACAATTCCATAGGTTGAGAAATCTCGGCCTAAGTTCTATAGAGAACTGTAGTGCCAAACTATTATTATTATACTATTTAATAATATTATTTATAATTGGAAAAACATGATTTTTATTTTTATTTCACCAAGCCCGGGCCGTGAACTGAACTCTCTACAGGGCCAGTACACTTCCACTCGACCACTGTCCACTAATATTGTGCAATTCATTTTGATGTACTATAAACAAACGTACACAGAACCAAAAAGTGAAGTAAATACAATGAACTTGTACATCAACACAACAAACAAATTAATCAAATATCAGCCGATGATTACGTTCGTCAATATTACGTATTGTGTACAGAAGAAAAAAAGTCATACTATTCATGAATTTGTTAATCAATTTTATGAATGTTTCATTATTACTCAACCAATGACCAAATTCATCCAATTTATGAATCGTTCATAAAACCGTAATGAAAAAGTTCATAATATTGATGAACGCTTTCATAATATTTATGAAAATATTCATGGTATTTATGAACTTTAAACTAATTAAAAATAAAAAAAAACTATGTTTTTTTCTTGTATTATTTTTTTTTTATTTTATTATATTACTTTTTATTTTATTTTTATTATATTTATTTATTTTTTTAACTACTTACATTTTATTTTATATCTAATCTTGCTGTTGCTGCTCTTTGATGTTGCGTGATGTTAAGTACCTGCGGTGCACGTTTCTTTGGAGTTGTAAACAACAAAGGAAACCAGTCGGTTTATTTGTACGAAATGACATACGTGTAATAATAACTAAGAACTGTATCTGCTATCACCGACTATCGACGCGTCGCGACGAGTTGTCAAAATAATCACTGCGCGTCATGCGGCATGACGCGCATTGATTGGTCCGTAAAATAAAAATATCTATTTATAGCATGGTCAAAAGTTTCAGGTCACACATACTTCCATACACACATACTCAAATGCCTACCTACCTACTTTGTATTGTATTTTCTATTCTCCTTTAGTGGACTGGTTTTTTTATTTTTCAGTATCGCCATTATGCTCGGCTGAATTGCACGTGACGTGGAGGTTGCGCAGCTTTGGCTAATATGAATACCTCAATGAACGCAATTCATAACAATTATGAACGCGTTTATTATATAAATTTCGCACAAATTGTGCGATTCGTATATACGAAGAATAGTTCATAAATAGAATGATTTTTTCCATATATATTATGAACGATGTCGCAATTAACGGCGTACATTCCATTTATGAACAAAATTTTTTCTGTGTAGTTTTTCTCTATTCTTTATTTATTTTGTAGTTTCAAATTCATTAGTACACGAAGCAATACCAGTCATTCTCAATATGTAATACTAAGCTATTCTGTCCTGCACTAACTATTTGACTTTATTTCAATGATGTTAAAAATTATTGGTTCTTGTTGCAGACAGTGTTTATTTAATTCTACAGTGTTTATTTAAACTATACTGTTGTATGCTTTTAACAAATAATTATGAAATTTTTTCCCTTTACCCTTGATACAAATCTCAGTCGCTACAGGGCTTTTTATTGAAAGAATCTCAAAGGGTCCCACCCAAACTGGTGAAAATTTATTTTTCCTATTTTGATTTTTTAATAAAATTTTATCGCCTACTTTGAATATTATTGGGTGAATGAGGTATCATAGCTTTGCTTAGATTTTTCTTTGGCTCTGGCTTGATTTTGTCGTACGATTTCGTGTGTGCGTTGAATTTGGTATTTTAATAGCTTGTTGCTATCATCGGTATTATATACTTGTGAGCATTTGCGTTTAAGATTGGTTGGCATGTCAAAATCGTTGTCCGGTGGATATATGCATTATTATTGTGTACATGTATGTACATATGCACTGGTCCCAGTTTGACCCATCCTCTTTCACAAAACTTCGTAAATACTCTGCTAATGGTCGATGGCTTCTTTCCAAAGATCCGTTGGCCTGGGGATGATATGGCGTAATATGTAATATTTTAATTCAAAACAATTTACAGGTGTCCGAAAATAAGTTTGAAACAAAATTCGAACCATTGTCGGTTATCAACACTTTTGATATGTTATGTCGTGTAATGATTTCGTCGTAAAATGCCTTTGCTACAGTGCCTCATTCTGCGTCTGGGATAGCTGCGCATCACATATATTTTGAAAAATCATATTGAAAAGTAAATATATATATATTTCCAGATACTTACAAGATCCATGTATATTTTATCGAATGGTCGTACTGGCGTATCAGTTAGAACCATTGGCATTTTAGTAAGCCTAGAACTTTTATTTACTTGGCATTTTCGACAATTCTTAACATAATCTTTTATTTGTTTCTGCATACCTTTCCACATAAATTGTTTTTTGATTCTAAAAAATGTTTTCACCGCGCCCTGGTGACCTCCTAATACTGAGTCATGGAATTCTTTTATAACAGTTTTAATTTCCTCGGGATCAGTTAATAATTGACTTGAGTTTAATTCGTTATTTGTGTCTGTTGTTATTTCATCCAGTACAGGCGTACTCACTCGTTCTTTTCTTTTTGAAATTTGATTATCTAAGTTCTTATGTGTGGTCTTAGATCGCGTTTGGACCGCAGTAATATCTGGTTCTGGATGTGGAATTCTACTTAGTGCATTCTGCATTTAAATTCTGTTTACCTGGTTTGTAAAATATTTCAAAATCATATTCTGATAATTTATGCCAGAAACGTGCTAACCTTGATGTCTGAACTTTGAGATTCGCGGTGCTACGTAATGGTTGATGATCTGTATAAATTTGAAAATGTCGGCCTAGAAGACAAGCTGTAAAATTTTTCGTTGCCCAGACTATAGCTAAAAATTCTCTTTCAATGGTGGAGTAATTTTGTTCTGCTCCATTTAATGCTCTACTAGCAAATACTATTGGTCGGTCTCTCCCTACTTTGCCTTGCGATAGTACCGCGCCTATTGCTTCGTTACTTGCATCCGTTGTTGGTTTTGTAAAAACTGGATATGCGAGAATGGATGGTGAAATTATTGATTCTTTTAATTTAATAAATGAACTTTGACAATCATCTGTCCAAGTGAATTTAACATCTTTTCTAAGTAATTTATTAATTGGTACTGATAATTTTGCCATATTGCTTTAAAATTTTCTGTAGTAATTAAATAATCCCAAAAACGCTTGCACTTCTTTTTTATACCCTACACTAAGAGTGAAAGGGTATATTCAGTTTGGTACGCCGTTCGTAACACCCAGAAGGAAGCATCTCCGGTATGGAAAAGTATATATATTCTTGATCAGCATGACCTCCTGATTTAGCGATGTCCGTCTGTCCGTCTGTATGTCCGTCTGTCTGTCTGTCTGTCTGTCTGTCTGTCTGTCTGTCTGTCTGTCCGTCTGTCTGTTGAAGTCCCTACTAATTTTAAAATGGAAGAGCTAGATAAATGAAACTTATAACTTAGATTACTAATATACCTACGCTGTATGTGCGAAAAAAATGGCGAGATCGGTCCATTGTGACCTATGATCCGACCACTTATGTTCAAATACCTCATATAAAATGTACATATAAAGATCAATTTTTATGTATACGTACTTAGGTAAACTTTTTTGGTCAAATACATATTGACATCATGCTCAAATACATGATAATAATGTTTTACGGCGAAAAGACTTGTGGTTCACAAAAAAAAATCGAAATTCGGTACACCTACCCATTTGTAAATATGGGTATCAAATGAATGGAAATTCTTCAGCGATTGAATGTTTGTAGTTATTTTCAGGATTCGTATACCCTGGTGACCTATATATCACTTTGAATGGTAACCACACATATGTGTAGGGTATTTATAGTCGGCTTAGACCGACTATAATTTTGATAATCCTAACTATCATAATTACACCTACTTTAAAATTTCCCGTGTGATCTAACCTTCCCAACTGGTTTTTATACGTCGGCACCGGAATATTTTTTACGCATTCAACCTTAGAGGAGTCTGGCAAGGCACCTAGCTCCAAACGTTTATGTCCTAAATAGACAACTTCGCGACGCAAAAACTGACATTTTTCTGTATTTAATTTTAGATTGTGTTCCCTTAATTTCTGCAATACTCTACTCAGCCTAAGCTCATGTTCAGCTAAATTTTTTCCGTACACCACTATATCATCAAGATAAACAAAGCAATCTATACCCTGTAAACCTGTTAATATTTGGTTCATTATTCTTTGGAAGGTAGCTGGTGCACCTGTTAAGGCTAATGGCATTTTGTTAAATTCGAAATGACCCAGTCCTGTACTAAAAGCTGTTTTTTCTTTATCTCTTTCTTCTACTAGTACCTGATGATAACCACTTGCCAAGTCTAAAGTTGAAAAATAGCGACTGTGACCTAATTGGTCTAATATTTCGTCTATTCGAGGAATCGGAAATACTTGTTTTATTGTCACATCGTTTAATTTACGGAAATCTATTACTAGCCTCCACTTTTTGTTACCGTCCTTGTCGCTCTTTTTAGGAACCAGCAACATCGGTGAATTCCAGGGTGATATGCTTGTCGATATAATGCCGTCATCCAACATTTTATTAAACTGTCTGTTGATTTCATCTCTATGAGTGTGTGGCAATTTGTATTGCTTTTGGTTTACCGGTGGCTGATTCCACTGTGTTGTTATTTCATGTTTAAGCGCTGGCGAGTATGTTAATTCATCTCAGTCTAAATGAAAAACATCATGATACGAAATACACATATTTTGTAAAGATGTGATTTCGTCATTATTTAAAGTCTCATCAATTTTCATTTCTTCTAATAATTTATTAATTCTGTTTGTAACGTTTACTGAATTTATGCTATTTATTGTAGAATTATTGGTATCCGATTCTTTATACTGATTAAAATTCTAAAATTTTGGTTTAAAAGTACTGTCTATTATAATTTCTGTTTCCGTAGCATTTAAAACTGAAACATAAACTCTATTTTTGCTAACATTCGATATTCTTTCGCCCAAATATACTCCTGAAAAAATTTCTTGTTTATGTATTAACACTATTGGAATTTTTGTTTTTAAACGTAATGATACTATCTTTGCGGTTCTCGCTTGAATTTTAATTTGTTGATTGTAAAAAATAGTATTTATGTCGGCGATATTATTGGTAGTTTTATAATATGGTTTTTATGTTTATCAAAGAATGTTATTGTTTTGTCTATCGCATTTATTACAGATCGATTCCATAAATTGTCACGTCCGATTATTCTATCAGCTAGTACGCCTTGTTTAAGTGACACTACATGTAGCATTAAACTTAAGCGCCCTATGTTCCTATGTTGGACTTTGGTGGAACGTAATGTTCTAACACACCCCTAGTATGCCCTAATTTACTACAAAATGAACATGTTGGAACACTCCTTTTATATTTGCTTTCATTATTTATTTGTTGCAATTTATTTTCTGATTTTACGCTTGACTGTGTTTTTTTCCATACAATTATATTCATCCTCTTCCGACCTTGGACTTCGCTGCATAACAGCCTGTACATTTAAAGCTTCGTCCAACAATGCATCTAGTGTTTCTGACTTACTACCCAACAATACAACCTTTATAGTTGGATCCTTCACCCCTACTTTAAAAAAGATCAACACTGAGCTCTGTAATTCTAATCTGAAAACTTCATCCTCACTTATCTTTTTACTGTATTTTTTACTTGCAATTTCCAAAGCCATGTATTGCAACTCATCTAATCGTCTACTAAACGTTCTCAAACTCTCGTTACTATTTTGATAAGCCTTTTTAATCTCTTCTAGTACTAATTCTAAAGAAATTTCATTTAAGTACGAATTTTTTAACAACTCGTATAATTCTTCTATTTTTTGAAACTGTTTTGTCCTTACTAATTTTTAGGCATCTCCCTCCAAACGTAACCTAACGCATTTATTAAATTCCTCACTATCTGATTCCTTAATTTTAAGCTTAGCTGTTTCACAACATTCAATAAATTTATGTAATTCTGTTTCTAATAATGGAGATTCCGCCCCAGAAAAGTAAGGAACAACGTAATGAACGCGTTTCAATACATTTTCAGTACCCATTATTAGTGTTTCTTATTTTTCCATTTACTTAATCGTATAATTAACTATACCTTTCTTAAACAGATTATTTATTTATTTAGGTTTTACTAGTTTCACATTAAATTAACTTTTAACCATTATTTAATTTATCTATTAAATTTTTTACTACCTTATTTATCACATTTTATGTTTCATTAGCTGCGTTCCCATGGTACTTGAACTCGATCTGTTCCACGGGAACGCCATCGGTTCCATTTTAATAAATTTGGCAACACTGTTTTCGTCTCCCTATCTTTTTACACACAAATTCTTCTTCTTATTAAGTGTTATTCACAATAGCATAACATCACCACAAACAAATTTACTTTTGATACGTACAGTACCAGATCAGTAATTGATCCAAAAACGAACCTGGTTCTAATTGTTTGTGTTTGTTTTGTATATGAAAATGATCTACGGATCAGGATCAAAAACCACGGGAACGCAGCTATTATTTAAACTTTTTAATCTATATTTCAAAATCATATCAACATATTATTTATGAATACTAAATTAACTTATTTGTTCAATTTATTTTTTTTTTAATTTTCCAGTTTTGTTCTTTAATTAATTTCGCGACATTATAAAAACATTGCTGTATCAAAATTCTTATTTTATTCAATTTATTTAAATTTACAATTTTATTAATCATTATCATTAAATGTCTCAAACTATTTTATAATGTTTCATAATTACTTTAAAAATGTTCTTCAATATATAAATTTATCAATTTTATAAAACATTTAGTTTTCTTATTTAATTTCCTGATTTATCAAATTTTATCATTTATGTAATTCATTTCACAGTTTTATTAAAAGTTTATTTTATTCCACAATTTATTTCAAAATGTTCAATTGTTTTTTATTTTATATTTTCAAATGTCAATTTTCATAATTCCTTTATTTTTTGCTTATTAAAATTCTCAAATATTTCTTTTGTTTTATATCACAAATTCACAATTTTTTTTTCCGCACATATTTTTTTATCCACTATTTTTCACAATACTCACAAATACAAAAAATATTTTCCATGATCCAAAATAGTTATTTCTTCCAATATTAATCTCCATCCAGTCCTTCTCGTCCCTTGGGAGTTGATGTATGGTCCGAAAACCGGCTGCGCCAAAATGTTGTATGTTAAAGTCCTTCTACTAGGATTTTAACTTCATCGATCCTTTTTATACTTAATAATAATAATAGTTTGGCACTACAGTTCTATAAGAACTTAGGCCGAGTTCTCTCACCATTTTGAGCTGTGCGTGTTATATTTGTACTCAAAGTGGTGGGACCTACAGTTTATTGCCGAATCCGAACGGCGGGTGAGAGCTTTTCATAGGCAATGTTTTTACTCTCGGAGGTTTGCCATTTACAGCCGAGAGGTAGCGCGGTATAGAAAAATGTTTCTATGAAAAGATGTTGTTAGCTCCAGTCCAGGCTTGAACCGGGGACCTTTCGGCTCGCACTAACCACTGAGCTACGTCCCTTTTCTATGTGTTAATTATTTAATAAAACCCGAGTCTGTTTACATTCAGACACTTTATTTCGTTTTTAATGGTTTTTACACTTATACCTAGATTTTAGAACTTGATACTTCAGCTTATCGGAAACAGTTTATTTTTAGTCTATACTTAACTTCTACATAACACCTCGTATTCTTACAATTTCACAATAAATTGAGTACTATCATCATGATAAAATACCTTAGTCAGCATTACTAATTGACTCATAGGCTAAAATAACTAAGTCAGCATTTATTTGTATGATCAGAGTAACCTATTCATTGTGGTCGTACTATACTGGCTATGTGTTGTGCCAATACAATTAAATGCTGTGTTTAACATGCATAATTCTTATCCCTAAAAATATACCATTAAGAAAAATACACTGGTTACAATTATATTGTGGATCGTTAGTATACTGTAAGCTTTACGACTATGATACACAATAGTAGATCATATGTTAACAGTAAGCTCTAAAATTATTATACACAACAATGTGTGGTTACAAGTCAAAATGGTATATATGTCAGCAGGGTATACGAATCCTAAAAATAACTACAATTTTTCAATCGGTAAAGAATTTCCATTCATTTGATACCTATATTTACAAATTGGTAGTTGTACCGAATTCCGATTTTTTTTTTTGGTAACCACAAGTCGTTTCGTGGGAAAACATTATTTTCATGTATTTGAGCATGAAGTCAATATATATTTGACCAAAAAGTTAACGGTGTACCAAACTGAATATATCCTTAATGTTCATATTTTTCAGGGAGCAGACATTAGAAGATATCATCGTTGTTGAACGAAAAGTCACCAAACACATTTTCAAAAAGCCAAATATTCATTTACAAAATTTTGTATATATCTGTCAATTGTTAATTGGTTAATGGGAGGAAAATGTAAATCATTCAATTGATACTTCAACTTTAAAAATTCATCAATAACTTTTTTTAATATTAATCAACAAACTCGAAATTTAAGTATTTCATAAAAATGTATTTGGTGACTTTTCGTTCTACAACGACGATATACGTTTAGAATTGTGTGCGCAACATATTTATGTATATATAATATTTTTCACACATAAGTTTTATGTACATATATAACTTTGTTAAAATAATTTTCAATTGGAAGTTTCGCATATTTGGAGGTTGCCTCAACCTCATGCTACCGACCAGAAGGTTGTCACAACCGAATTAAGAGGTTGTTTGCCATAACCGAATGATTTGGTAGGGCGATTTAGTTGGTTGCCGCAACAAATCAGTTTTCTGTGTGTAGTTATTATCAATGAAGTTTAAATGTGGTTATTATCAATGAAGTTTAAATTTAATTTTTCAGACTTCTATCACATCCCCATCACCCCCTTTTCAAATTCTAAAAACACGAGTTTTGCTGTTTTGCACCACAACATCAAAAAACTGCCTTTTTAAAATTCTACTAAATAATTGAAATCCCTAATACCCATATTAACAAAAGTGTAACTGTACCGAATTCCGATTTTTTTTTTTTGGGAACCACAAGTCGTTTCAATGAGAATTTAGTTTATGAAACAGTAATCCTACCGAATATTATATTCATATACATAGGAAATCTTTCAAAAAAAAAGTTCTTTAAAGTTTAAATATACATTTTTTATTGTTTACTAGCTGGACCCTTGCACGACTCGTGCCAAGATTTAGCGAATGCAAGGATATGGAGTGATTTTAATAATATAAAAAACTTATTTATTATCTTCCGCGTAAAATTCTTTCCCGTAGAATTCTTCGGGTAGAATTCTTTCCCGTAGAATTTCCCCCGTAGAGTTTTCCCCAGTAGAAGTTTCAGTGTGGTGAGATTTAGTATGGTAAGTTTAATTTGGTGACTTTTAGTGTGGTGAATTTTAGAGTGGTGAATTTTAGTGTGGTGAGTTTTAGTGTGGTGAATTTTGGTGTGGTGAGTTTCGTTGTGGTGAATTTTAGAGTGGTGAGTTTTAGTGTAGTGTTTTTTAGTGTGGTGAGTTTGAGTGTGGTGAATTTTAGAGTGGTGAGTTTTAGTGTGGTGAGTTTTAGTGTGGTGAATTTCAGTGTGGTGAGTTTAAAGAATTTGGGATGGTTGGTATACCCAGGTGTGAAATATCTTAAAATCACTATAATAACTGTTGAAATACTCCATCTGGAAAATGTACCTTCTATGGGGGGTGCCACGCCCAGTGGTCCAATACCGAACACATTCCGCGAGACCGTTTAGAATGGTTATATATAACGCTGACCAAAATTTCATTAAATTTGCAAAGCTAATTGCTGACATAATGTGTTTTTAATTTTTGGGTTATATGGGAGGTGCCACGCCCAGTCCACCAATATCACCGAGATATAGCCTATACCCTGCCCAGACCCAACATACGTTGTGTCAAAATTTGATTCAATTCGGTTGAGCCGTTTTGACGCCTTTTCGGAACATACATACATACATACATACATACATACATACATACATACATACATACATACATACATACTTACATTCGCAAATATATAGTAGATTTGTATTACTATATAATTATAGTCGGTCTAAGCCGACTGTAAATACCCTACACATAAGTGTGGTTATAATTCAAAATGGTATATGTGTCAACAGGGTATACGAATCCTGATAATAACTACAATCTTTCAATCGGTAAAGAATTTCCATTCATTTGATACCTATATTTACAAATGGGTAGCTGTACCGAATTCCGATTTTTTTTTTAGGAACCACAAGTCGTTTCGCGGGAAAACATTATTTCCATGTATTTGAGCATGAAATCAATATATATTTGACCAAAAGTTATCCTAAGCATGTGTACAGTAAAATTGATCTGTAGATGTAAATTTTATATGAGTTATTTGAATATAAATAAATCACAGGCACAATGAACCGATCTCGCCAATTTTTTCGCACATACAGCTTAGGTATATATAAGTAATCTAAATTATGAGTTTCATTTATGTAACTCTTCGATATTTTAAGTAGTAAGGATTTCAACAGACAGACAGACGGACAGACGAGCATCGCTTAATCGACACAGGATGTCGTGCTGATCATGAATATATACACTTATCAATACCGGAGATGCTTCCTTCTGGGTATTACAAACGGCGTACCAAACTGAATATACCCTTAATGTTTTTTGAAGATATCGTCGTTGTAGAACGAAAAGTCACCAAACACATTTTCAAAATGCCAAATATTCACACAGAAAAATCATCTTTTGGCATTAGGTTAATAGAACCATCAGTGTTGCAACCGAAATACATTTGTTGTAACCTCATGTCATTAAAATGAAAGTTTCTTATTTTTTTACAATCGAAATGTTAATCCGCGCAACTGCACGTTCGGTTGACGTAACCTTATGATTTCATTTTTTATTCTGCCAAAATTGACATTCGTGCATTTGTTACAGCGATTGAGTAAGTTGTTGTATCAACAAAATAAATGACAAACGGCAACCTCATGTCTATCAGCAGTTCGGTTGCCAGTTTCTTGCCAACAATTGAGGATACATGCAGAAATAACTAAACGTCAAAAATTTTCACAAGTGGCAAACAATAGGAAATTCATTAATTAAGTTACATTGCGAAATAAATATACAAATATTATTAAAATAATATATTTATTCAATACAAATTTATTCAATACAAAATACAAATTGCTAAGGGAGCCGCATCAGAGGTACAGCACTTCAGATGAGATTTGATAGTGAACTAGTGCATCTCGTGAGCGAACATTGTAAAGATAAATTGTAGTAATACAGCAGTGGTTATAAGTGATTGTTATTAAGTTGTTATTTAAGTAAATAAAGTTAATTAATACTAGTTGAAATAATACTAGTTAAAACCAAATATTAGTGTGTTTTTATTTTGTACCCAATCCAGCGATACGAACTCATAGAACAGTTTTCCGTAGACTGAATTTTCGTAACAATATATATAGAACACATAAGTTTTATATCATAAAAAACTATGTTTTAATAAAATTTCAATTGGAGGTTTAGAAAACCTCATGCTTACCGACTAGGTTTAGAAAACCTTACTAGGAGGTTGCTTACCTACTAGGAGGTTGCGA
>CATORG010000060.1:0-7500 GCA_951804985.1 Dryomyza anilis | reverse complement strand
GCAAAGTTAATGAACTTGAGGCACATTTAAATTACATGGAAGTCAGTATTGATGACAAATTTGAAAAATTGGAAAATGATTTCGACAAAAAGTTACAGAAACTACAGAAAAATGTGCATGCGTTGCAGATAACTGGACCTACACAACGAGGCTAAAATCGGTGATTTACCTTGGAACTACTGCGTTCAACATTTTCAAGCTTCAATTCGAGACCATGGCTTTAATAAATCGATGAATACATGGTAACAGCGCTTATTGTGGCCATGAAAGGAGTTTTGCTAACAGTTCCAAAAAGTGACATTAACATTTATTCAGCAGTCTTGGGTGCACTGCAACGAAAATATTGCAGTGACCACATGACACCGATTATAGAATACAGCTGAAGTTCCGAAGGTAAAATAGTAGCCGACATCGATAAAATAAGGACGTTGAAGGAACAACAAAAAAAGCCATTATAGAAAGAGTTAGGATCCAACAGTCCAATAAGCAGGGCTTACTGGGCACAGTGGCAAACCTTAAGATACAACATGATTGTTTGTACCGTGTGTCGGAAACTGAAAATGGCAGATCTGCACGAAATTTGATTGTTGTTCCCGAGTCAAAAATAAAAGCGATAGTACTGAAATACCATACCATTGGGGTTCAGAATGGTGTAGTTCATGCACAAGCCAGTAACCGACTTATGTTAGTTACCATAGCCTCTCCTACACAATTCCTAGTCTCACCTTCGCGTTGATGAACTCTGTTAACCCGAGCAACCAGCTGAAGATCGCGTTTCAACCCCGGTGGGAGGTCTGGACGGGGACAAACGAGACAGGAATATTGGACCTCCAAAATGGGGGTTGTGCGTTGGGCTTGTGACCCGCATTATAAAAAAGCTGATTCAACGAAAACAGATAAAATGCCTGGGATACCGACCCGAAAACACGATGACAACGTACGGAAACGTATAAAGGACCATGATTTACGGATATGCCCCTGGGATTTCCGAACCCTTTTTATGGAAGGTGCCACTATCCAATTGGTTGATGTCCTCGAAAGATACAAGGCTGACATCACCGCAATCCAGGAAATGCGATGAACAGGGCAGGGCTGCTCTAAACAGATATCCTGTGACATTTACTACAGTTGCCATGAGGAGAGGCATGAATTGGGTTGTGGATTTGTAGTCGGCAAGAGACTCCGCCACCTTGTCTCTAGGTTCATACCCGTGAACGAATGACAGGCAACGCATTAAGATCCAGTGCTTACGCTGACTTGGACATGTCGAGCGTATGTATGAAAGCGTTCCAGCAAAAAAGGTACTCAATTCAGTACCCAGTGGTGGTCAACGTAGGAGAGGGCGTCCGAATCTCCGGTGGAGCGACCAAGTGCGAGACAACCTGGCAACACTTGGGGTGCAAAACTAGCACGCGCAATGCAGAAGCGACTGGCGAGGCATAATTGCTGCGGCCGATACCTAACATGGGTTGTAATGGCCAAATAAGTAAGTAAGTAACATTTCGTATGTTTATATAGTGTAAATATTATAATGAAGGGTATTAATCGCATATTTTCGAGTTTAATTTATTTTAGAATAAAATTGCTATAAATTCCGAATGGCTCCACCAATTTTTAAGAAATATGCATTGAAATGTTTTTCAGGACGTAAGTAGTATCACAAACTATATTTAATTAACTTTTTCTCGTTACAAATATTTTTTTTTTGCTAACAATCATTTTTTTTTTTTACTTGTCTTACATTTTCGGCTCTGACATATTTTGCGCAAATATGCGCACTTTCTGCATCTATTTTTATGAATAACCATTAAACTGTATATAAATTCATTAAAATTTCTTTCTGTAACTGCTTTTAGTGATGGACTAATAGAAGGAATAGGGGGTTCAGAATGGTGTAGTGCACGCGCAAGCTAGTAGCCGACTTCTGTTAGTTGCCATAGCCTCTCCTACACAATTCCTAGTCTCACCTTCGCGTTGGTGAACCCCGTTAACCCGAGCAACCAGCTGAAGATCGGGTTTCAACCCCGGTGGTAAGTCTGGTCGGGGTCAAACAGGACAAGGATATTGGCCCTCCAAAATGGGGGTTGTGCATTGGGCTTGTGACCCACCATATAAAAAATCCGATTCAACGAAAACAGAAAAAATGCGTCGGATATCGACCCGAAGACCCGGTAGAGCGACCAAGTGCGAGACAATCTGACAACACTTGAAGTGTAAAACTGGCGGCAGCGCGCGCAATGCAGAAGCGACTGGAGAGGAGTAATTGCTGCGACCGAAACCCATCAAGTCCTGAATGACTGACTGATCGATCAATGCCCAGACCAAACCCATAGAACTTGGAACATGAAATTTGGACAGGGTGTTCATCTACTGACGTAGGCACTCACTAAGGTACAAAAATGGGCTTGGCAAAGCCTGAAATTTAATAGGAAATATCTGTGTTCTTAATATAGCATAGTCATAAAATTTGGTCCACTTATGTGTATTTTGATTGTTTATCGTTTTTCCAAATGTGGGCGGGATTGGACAACGGGGCGTGGCACCTCCCATATAACCAAAACATTAAAATTGTTAAAACTCCTGATCTACTAATAGTTGAGTTAAAATCGAATCAAATGTTCATATTTAAACTTTAAGCCACGTAGAATGTGGGTGTGATTGGACCACGAGGCGTGGAACCATTCATATAACCAAAACCATAAACCTGCTATAACTCCTGACATACTAAGAGTAGAGTTATAAAAATCGAATCAAATGTTTATATTTAAAACTCCAACCGTCATGTAGATATATATATATATATTTATATATATATATATATATATATACATATATATATATGTATATATATTTATATATATATATACATATATATATATGTATATATATATATATATATATATATATATATATATATATATATATATATGGATGTGGATTTGTGGTCGGCAAGAGACTCCGCCATCTTGTCTCTAGGTTCACGCCCGTGGACGAAAGGCTGGCAACAATCCGCATCAAGACTAAATATTTCCATATCAGCCTAATTTGTGCACACGCTCCGACGAACGAGAAAGATGACGAGACCAAAGAGCGCTTCTACGAGCGCCTAGACAACGCATACGAGCGCTGCCCCCGCCACGATATCAAAATCGTGCTAGGCGATTTTAACGCCAAGGTGGGCAGAGAAGCCATCTATTGTCCCACAATCGGAAAATTTAGCCTCCATGCCAACACTTCCGATAACGGAACGAGGCTAATCGACTTCGCCGCAGCACGAAACATAGTAGTTAGTAGCACTAGATTCGAACATTTCGATATCCACAAGGCCACTTGGTTGTCGCCCGATCAAAAAACTCGAAATCAAATTGATCACGTTGTGATTGACGGAAGGCACGCTTCAAGCGTGATGGACGTACGCACTATCCGAGGTGCCAATATGGACTCGGATCATTACCTTGTAGCAGCCAAGGTCCGCACACGCTTAAGCGCTGCGAAGAACGTACGGAACCAAACGCAGAGAAAGCTAGACGTCGGAAAGCTGCAATCACAACAGACAACGCAAGCCTTTTCCACTCGACTCTCACACCTGCTTAGACAAAGCACTCCTCCTCTCGATGATATAAGCGCGCAGTGGAATCATATCTCCTGCTCTATGCGTACGGCTGCCGAAGAGGTGCTTGGATTCCAACGCCCCCTGAGGAATCAGTGGTATGACCAAGAGTGTCGCGCGGCCACTGCAGAGAAAGACGCTGCGTACAAATCCACCCTGCAGTCAGTAGCTACGCGAGCTGCGAAGGAGCGATACAAAGAGAAGAAGAGGGAAGAGAGACGTCTTTTCAGGCGTAAAAAAAGCGAGGCAGAAAGACGTGAGTGTGAGGAGATTGAGATGCATGGGGACAGGAATGAGGCTCGAAAATTCTTCGAGAAAATAAGACGCCTAGCCGGAGGTTCAAAATCCGGAGCCTCTTCCTGTAAAGATGAGAACGGGAATCTAGTGACAGATATCCAGAGCACACTGAAAATATGGAGGGATCACTTCTCTAAACTGCTGACCGGTGATGATGACCTCAATTCCATCGATAGAGAAGCAAACCCGGCAACCCCAGTACTTGATGACGACGTTGAGATTCCGCCACCCGACCATGACGAGGTCAGAACAGCCATTGCTCGGCTGAAAAACAACAAAGCCGCAGGTGCTGATGGCCTGCCTGCTGAATTGTTTAAGACCGGAGGCGAAGAGCTAATAGAGAGCATGCACGAGCTCGTAAGCAGAATATGGTCGGATGAAAGCATGCCAAGTGAGGAACCTCAGTGTACTCTGCCCAATCCTTAAGAAATGGGATCCCACTATCTGCGCCAACTACCGTGGGATCAGCCTACTCAATATCGCATACAAGGTTCTATCGAGCGTATTATGTGAAAGACTGAAGCCTATCGTCAACAGACTGATTGGACCTTATCAGTGCGGCTTCAGACCTGGAAAGTCCACCATAGACCAGATTTTCACATTGCGCCTAATCCAGGTAAAGACCCTAGAAAAACAGATCGACACCTACCACCTATTAGTCGACTATAAAGCCGCCTTCGACACTCCGATAAGGGAACGATTATACGCCGCAATGTCTGAGTTCGGTATACCTGCGAAACTTATAAGGCTTTGCAGGATGACCCTGAGCAACACACGTTGCTCAGTGAGAATAGGAAAAGACCTCTCCGAGCCATTTCATACCGAACGAGGTTTCAGACAGGGTGACTCCCTATCGTGCGACTTTTTTAACTTATTGATGGAGAAAATAGTTCGAGCTGCCGAACTCCGTCAAAGCGGCACTATCCTCAACAAAAGTGTCATGCTGCTCGCATATGCCGACGATATTGATATCATTGGCAGGAGCACACGAGCAGTCAGCGCAGCATTCTCCAGATTGGAGAAAGAGTCGCGTCGAATGGGTCTAGCGGTGAACGAGGACAAGACGAAGTTCCTTGTGTCAACAAGCAAAAAAGAGTTCGTGCGTCTTGGACAAAAAGCTGATTTTGACACCCACAAGTTCGACATTGTGAAGGACTTCGTCTATCTGGGATCCAGCGTAAACAGCAACAACGACGTCAGCCTGGAAATCAAACGGAGAATAACTCTTGCCAACAGGTGCTAC
This sequence comes from Dryomyza anilis, assembly GCA_951804985.1. Taxonomy (NCBI): domain Eukaryota; kingdom Metazoa; phylum Arthropoda; class Insecta; order Diptera; family Dryomyzidae; genus Dryomyza; species Dryomyza anilis. The sequence continues at coordinate 2,350 of CATORG010000060.1, read as the reverse complement.
TTTGGGCTCAGTAGGCAATTGAGAAGCAGAGCCCTCTCTCGCCGGACAAAAATAACGCTCTACAAGTCACTCATCATGCCCGTCCTACTTTATGGTGCAGAAACATGGACGCTGGCCACCACCGATGAGAGAGTACTGGGAGCGTTCGAGAGAAAGATTCTCCGTAAAATCTTTGGCCCTATCTGCTTTGCTAACGAGTATCGAATCAGGATGAACCACGAGCTGTATGAGTTATTCGACGACATTGACATAGTCAAGCGCATCAAGATCCAGCGGCTTCGCTGGCTAGGTCATGTCGAACGAATGGATGAAAACACTCCAGCCAAGAAGGTGCTTGAATCGAAACTCGAAGGTGGACAGCGTAGAAGAGGGCGTCCAAATCTGCGTTGGAAAGACCAAGTTGAGGACAACCTGGCAACGCTTGGTATTTCTAACTGGCGTCAGCGCGCGCAAAGCAGATCCGACTGGCGCGGCTTCATCTCAGCGGCCAAAACCGATCCACGGTTGTAAGGGCCATTTAAGTAAGTAAGTATATGTATATGTATATGTATATGTATATGTATATGTATATGTATATGTATATGTATATGTATATGTATATGTATATGTATATGTATATGTATATGTATATGTATATGTATATGTATATGTATATGTATATGTATATGTATATGTATATGTATATGTATATGTATATGTATATGTATATGTATATGTATATGTATATGTATATGTATATGTATATGTATATGTATATGTATATGTATATGTATATGTATATGTATATGTATATGTATATGTATATGTATATGTATATGTATATGTATATGTATATGTATATGTATATGTATATGTATATGTATATGTATATGTATATGTATATGTATATGTATATGTATATGTATATGTATATGTATATGTATATGTATATGTATATGTATATGTATATGTATATGTATATGTATATGTATATGTATATGTATATGTATATGTATATGTATATGTATATGTATATGTATATGTATATGTATATGTATATGTATATGTATATGTATATGTATATGTATATGTATATGTATATGTATATGTATATGTATATGTATATGTATATGTATATGTATATGTATATGTATATGTATATGTATATGTATATGTATATGTATATGTATATGTATATGTATATGTATATGTATATGTATATGTATATGTATATGTATATGTATATGTATATGTATATGTATATGTATATGTATATGTATATGTATATGTATATGTATATGTATATGTATATGTATATGTATATGTATATGTATATGTATATGTATATGTATATGTATATGTATATGTATATGTATATGTATATGTATATGTATATGTATATGTATATGTATATGTATATGTATATGTATATGTATATGTATATGTATATGTATATGTATATGTATATGTATATGTATATGTATATGTATATGTATATGTATATGTATATGTATATGTATATGTATATGTATATGTATATGTATATGTATATGTATATGTATATGTATATGTATATGTATATGTATATGTATATGTATATGTATATGTATATGTATATGTATATGTATATGTATATGTATATGTATATGTATATGTATATGTATATGTATATGTATATGTATATGTATATGTATATGTATATGTATATGTATATGTATATGTATATGTATATGTATATGTATATGTATATGTATATGTATATGTATATGTATATGTATATGTATATGTATATGTATATGTATATGTATATGTATATGTATATGTATATGTATATGTATATGTATATGTATATGTATATGTATATGTATATGTATATGTATATGTATATGTATATGTATATGTATATGTATATGTATATGTATATGTATATGTATATGTATATGTATATGTATATGTATATGTATATGTATATGTATATGTATATGTATATGTATATGTATATGTATATGTATATGTATATGTATATGTATATGTATATGTATATGTGTATATGTGTATATGTGTATATGTATATGTATATGTATATGTATATGTATATGTATATGTATATGTATATGTATATGTATATGTATATGTATATGTATATGTATATGTATATGTATATGTATATGTATATGTATATGTATATGTATATGTATATGTATATGTATATGTATATGTATATGTATATGTATATGTATATGTATATGTATATGTATATGTATATGTATATGTATATGTATATGTATATGTATATGTATATGTATATGTATATGTATATGTATATGTATATGTATATGTATATGTATATGTATATGTATATGTATATGTA
>CATORG010000059.1:0-24240 GCA_951804985.1 Dryomyza anilis | reverse complement strand
CTATGTAGAGTCGCGCCGTCCCGAAAAGCAGCGCAAGTACAGCGAGAACGATGCCGTCTACTCCATGACGCAGGTCAAGAAATACATCGCCACCCATCAGGATTCTTTCGGCGATTTTATCAAGACATCTCCGCTCTATGTGCCGCCCCTGACAGAGGCGCCCGAAGCCGAAAAACAGCCGCCTGTATTCGATTACGATAACCCGGACAACTCCATTTTCGTGCTCCGTCCGCAGGCATTCAACCGGCACTGATGCGCACTGTTTCCCGGCACACGTAAAAAGGGCATTTTTTTGTCCTTCATCCCCACTATCAGTATGTCTAACTTTGAGTAAAAGAAACGACACGACAATGACAAACGCAAACTACAAAATCAATCTCCCCTCGCTGCCCGAAGGCTGGAACCGGCTATCGTCGCGCGAACTGGAAGAAGTAAACCGGCTATACATAGAGCGCATGGCCAGAGGTGCAGACGAACAGGCCGACCGCATTTTCAAGCTGAAATGTTTTTTGCTGTTTCTGGACCTGAAAGTGGTGCGCCGCACACTGACCGACGACGAGGGAAACACCGTGTTCCTGTTTCGCCATAAGGGAGTGCGTCACCTCATGGAACGCATCCCCATGAAGGCATGGCAGATAGACCAGTGGATAGGCCAGAAGCTTGGGTTTCTGGACAATCCGTACACACGTACCGTAACCCCCTACGGCATTATCCGGCTGCGCATGGGTACCCTGCGGCTTAAAGCACCAAACGATGTGATGTCCAACGTCACCTTTGCCCAGTACCAGTCGGCACAGAACCTGCTTATCGTGTACTGGGATGCCGAGAAGGTACTCCAGACGCTGATCCGCCGCAAGAGCAGCCGCGCCGCCATCCGTACACAGACACGGCGCATCCGCGACATACGCTGCCGCTTTCTGGCCGCACTGTTCAACGAGTCGGTGGAAGAGACGGGCGAGATTCGCGAAGGCCGCTACATGCGCAAGTACAGCCGCCGCGTATGGTCGTTCTACACCGGGCAGATACGGAAAAATGCACGCTGGTTCCGCGATGTGGAGCAGCGCATGTTCCCCGTCATGCTTCAGTACTTCCAGAGTGTACAGGAATCCTACGCGCACATGTACCCGGAACTCTTCACACCCAACGGCAAGAAAAACAATCGCCAGAACCCCATGAAGATAGAGGTGGAGATGGTGAACAACGTGATGAAGTACCAGGGATTTGCCGATTACGATGCCGTGTACGACAGCGAAGCGGTCCGCATCCTGGGCATCATGAACGCCATGGCCAAGGAAGCACAGGAAATTGAGAAAATGAGAATGCAAAACAAGACAAAACGATGATAGTAACCTATAGCAACCGTACATATCGTATCACCTATCAGAGCATCGCACTCGTAGAGAATGCGCTGGGGAATCCCAACCTGATTCAGATTTCGCTCACCACCGACTGTGAAGTGAAGGTGGCCCCCATGCCCGAATACGACATTAATTATCTGCCCAACGGTGAGTACCGCAGCTGGCAGCTTACGGGTATCAATACCAAGCTGAACCGCAAGGAACAGCATTTCATCTACGCGCGTCTGGAACGTGACAGCAAGGAAGCCCTTCTGGTTTTCTCGATGAACGACTATAATGTAGACGGTACTACAGGCGAAGGAACTGCGCCCAGCGAATACTATTATTACATCAAGCTGGGTAAAATCACGGCAACTGATACTGTAGAGGGAGCTACGGTGATGCGTGAGGTGACGCTGGACTATGGGTATCTGGCTACTCCGGCTGACCGGACGGAAAACTTTTTCCGGTTACGGACCGATGCAAACGGCAATGAGTATATCATTACGAAATACCATGTCGTATCCGAGCAGTCTTATACCTCCTACGCTACACCCCAGACACAAATCCCATCCTTATTCGAAGGAATCCCCTTTGACAACAAAACTATCTGGCTGAATCCGGAAACAAAAGTTGTAGAAGTTATCGGAGGTACAGGTGGAAGCGATTTAGATGTTAAACAGATGTGGGCAGCATTGGCAGTCAACACTACAGAACAAATCAACAAAAGCCATCTTACTACAGCGTTGTCAGAATATGCAACAACTGATTCAGTTTCTACTTTGCAAACCGAGATAACAAAGAAGTGGACACAAGACGATGCGAAAATAAAGAACTGGGATACAGCTTTCGGCTGGGGTAATCATGCAGAAGCCGGATATGCTCATCTAGCACTAGAGGAAACCTTTACGGGACTGAAACACTTTTCTGTAGGCTTGACGGTTGGAGCTGGAAAACATAAGATATACGAAAAAGACGGCGTTGTATACTTCGATGGCGACCTAGCAGTAACAGGTGGAATAACTCAGTATGCACTTGGGGACACACCTGTTTCTACAATTATGGACGGGGTGGCAGTAGACGGAACCACAATCTCGAAAGAAGGTGGGGTTTTAAAGGTTATTGGTGGTGGAGGTAGTTCGTTTGATTCTGCTGAAATGTGGAAACTTCTAGAAGCGTCTACTACCGAACAGATTAACCGTTCTCACCTTACAACGGCCTTGCAAGGATATGCAACAGAAAGTTGGGCGAATAGTAATTTCCCGACAAAATTAGGTAATGGAGCTAGCGGTACTTGGGGGATTGATATTAGTGGAACAGCCGCAAATGCCAACAAGCTAGGGAACGCACCTTTGACGAACAACAAGCAATGGTGGGGTTCAGTGCCATTTGTCGCAACTGACGGGACATTTGAAATAGGCAAGTATATTGACTTTCACAATGCGAATGGAGAAAGGCATGATTATTCCACACGATTGCAATGCAGTGGAGCGCATGTTAATGCAGTTAATTTACCAAGCGAAAACGGGACTTTGGCTCTTTTGAGCGACAACGTAGCGTCCGCAACAAAACTTCAAACTCCTCGCACTTTGTGGGGAAGAAGCTTTGACGGCACTAATAATGTAAGTGGAAATATGACTAATGTAGGGCTTATTAATGACTCTATAAGAATTGAAGGGGGATTTGATAAGGCTACAATTAGAGGTAATGGTCACGGTATTATTTTTGGTGGTGGTAATGGATATGCACACTGTACTTATGCTTTTAGACCTGAATGGGGTTCTCAAAGTGAAACACAATGTAATCTTATAATACAAAATGCTTCTGCTGCTACTTCAAATCCTTCTTATATAACTACTCACGAGTTTGTGAATGATGGAACAGCTTATCATAGAACAAGAGTTAGAGTAGCTAGAACAGATGGAGAAGGTACGGGTATATATACAAATACTATTCACGCAAGTGATTGGTTTAGAAGTGAAGGAAATTCAGGATGGTATTCAGAAACCTGGGGTGGTGGAATATATATGAACGACTTCACATGGGTCAGAACATACAATGGTAAAAATTTTAAAAGTGATAATGTTGTAGAAGCTGGAACATGGCTTAGCGCTGGAATTGCTGTAAATGTTTTTGGCCCTGTAGGAAATTCTTGGAACAATGGTCAAGGCGCTTTTCAGGTTGGAATACCTAACGATGGTAATCAGACACCTATTTTAGTAGCATACAATGGCCCTGCTAATTCAAGTTCTGGCACAAATAGATACTTTGCTATAGAAGTTCTTAATACTGGTACTAGGGATGTTCATTTTTGCGTTACAGGAGCAGAAACAGTAAGAATGAGAAGCAATTGGTTCGAAGTCAATGGAAATTTTTATGCAACTGATAATGTTACAGGCAGGCTTATATACAGAGATGTAGCAACTACAGGGGTTAGTGCAGCTAATTATTTCTTAGATAGTAGGCCTGCTATTAAATGTGAACAAGATTTATCTGTTATAGCTAATGATACAGTAAGACCGATTTTAAGATGGGGTGATGCTGTAAGTAATGTTGGCTATAATACAAGATACGTAATAGGGTCGGTAAGACAAGGTTATGATTGGGGACGTATTTTTATGGCTGTAAGTAACAATGACAACGGAACAAGCGAAGGCTGTTCATTCTCTGTATATGGAAGTGGGTATGCTGCTGTAAATGGCAATTTCCTAGCCACTGGCGGTATCACTCAATACTCAGACCAACGAGCCAAAACGATAATCGAGCAAATCATTCTACCTCTAAATGCTATAGCTAATAGTCCAGCAATCCGTTTCAAATGGAATGGTTGGAAACAAAAGGACGATGGCAAAACACATATCGGAGGTATAGCACAGTACGTGCAGAATATCCTACCTGAAGCTATCTATAATACAGATGATGTACTTACAATGGATTACGCAACAACGGGTTATATCTTTGCTGTACAGACGGCAAAGCATTTGTTGAGCTACGAAACGAAAACTGATAAAGAGATAAATAAATTAAAGAAACGAGTGAAATATTTGGAGAAACAACTAAAAAAGCTAGGTTATGAAGAAGCTAATATTGTGGATAATTAAGGTTTTTCGGTTGGATATTCCGACTGAAAAAGTGGTGGAAAAAGTGGTAGAAAAAGAAATCTACTTGCCTCAAAATGGTACTATTGAAGGTGATGTTATCATTAAGGGTAATGTTACTATATTAGGAAGTTTATCTGTAAAAGGAAGTCTTACAACATACAATAAGGAGATTTAATCATGAAAGTAAGGTTATATAAAAATAAAAAATTAATAGAAAACACTCCTAGACAGATGGGGTTACAAGAACCTCTTATGTATGCGTTTTCCGCAAAAACTGCTGATTATGCTTTTGCAGAAGGAGAAGAAATTCCTTCTGCAATAAACAGCGAATACGTAATGATGGAAACGGAGGTAGATGATGCGGAACTGAATAAAACCTATTCGGACGCAAAAGCAGAAGGCTATCAAGGGGATATTACAGCGGTCGCAAAGCTTATGGCAATGGGTATTCCTTTGAATATGCGTGCCGCTGTAGATGTTATTCCTACATCTAATATACCATACGATATGATTCGTGATAGTCTGAATGCGGCAGGAGGTACAGTTAATAATAATACATGGACGGCTTTTTCATCAGCAGCGAATATAAAAAAGTGGGCAGCGTATAAGCCTTTTCCATATAAGCAGGACTTTTTTGCTACCCAATGGGAGTCTGAGTGGGCAAGTGGACTAAAAGTATCTGAAATGAAAAAGCACGGCCAGTTTGCTTATTTTGAACTTGAACAAGTTTTACCAAAAGGCGGCCCGGAAGAACCTTACAGATTAGGAGATTTTAGAGGTTATAATAGAAATGCACAAACCCCAGCTCTATCTAAAGGTAATGTAGGCTGGGTAGGAGCACCAGATGAAGCTACTGGATATGTTCCAGCAAATTCTAATACCGCTACGGTACACCTTAAAGTCACACATCCAGATATATCGCCATTTAAAACGCCACATCCTAGTGAATTTGGGAGTGAAAACAACAAAGTGTCTATATGGACATACTATGGAACTGAGAAGAAAACAGTCTACTCTGAACTATATGATAGTATAGCCTCATTTGAGCCTGTAAAAAATAAGACGATAGAGGTGCAATTCTCTCAGGATTTTAATATTCCTACAATGGGATATACATCAAATCAATTGTATTATCTTGCGATATGCGGATGTGAGGTAGCTAACTTTACGGCTGTTATTTATAAAGAGTTTATTCAGCGTCCTACTGACCCTGAAAGCTGGTTTATAGCAAAGCATACTTTACCGTCTGAATGGGTTCCACTATATATAGGTGTACAGAGTTTTAAGTATCTTCGTACATCTAACCCTGTGAAACCTGACGAGTTTTATGGGGTTCAAATCAATAATCTATGGTGTCTTGTAGGAGGATTTGCTACAACCGTACATATAGATGCAAAGAATCCTAGTAATAGTGCGTGGCTAGAAATAGTTAGAATAGATATAGGTGCGTTTAACGAATTGCCATCGGGTTCAATGTTTACTTATATGAATGGAACAAATACCAACATACATAACGGAGGATTGACTAGAGGAAGCTTTACAAATTCAAACAATGTAAAAGTAAATGCTCTATCAGGAAATCTGCGTTTGGATAAAAGTAAATTTTCTGCTCCACCTACGGAGTTCCAAGTAAGAGTAATCAAAAAATAATTTCAAAATCAATCAAATCATGGAGAATCAGAAAAGACATCAAAGATGATGTATCAGTCTAATTTACTATTTTTGCAAAACTAAATTATAGAAGTCATGAAAACAATTAAATTACAATTAAGCAGCCAAAGCGCAACGCAGAACTATAATTCCGAAGGAAGTTCTAATGGTGGTTCAACATCAATGAGCTATCGTTTGGCGGTGGTAGAGGACAATAACAACCAAGTCGGGGATGCGAATTTCTCATTCAACATGAATATCTACTCCCTTTCTTCGGATATGGAGTATACAGCAGCGGTGGAAACGCTGGACGCAAAAATCAAAGCAGCTATACAGGCGTTCAATCAGGCGCTGACAGGTACGGAACTTACATCACTTTAATTTTACAAGCAATGAAACAGAAAGAAATTATCGAAGCATATAGAATGCTTGGTGAAGCTAATATCAAGACGCTGGAAGACAAAGACGCAGTAATTATCATTAAAGACCGTATGGCTATGCGTCCTCATGCTGAAGCATACGATGCCCTGCTTAAAGACGCACGGGAAAAGCTAAAGCCGGAAAATCTGGAAGCAATGCAGGAGAAAACCCAGAATTGGGATAAATTGTCTAACGAAGAGCGCAGGTCGGTAAACGAATTTTTCAAGTCTTATCAGGAAAAGATAGATACGGTATGCGGTCCAGAACTTGAGAAGGAAGTCGAGTGTAACATAGAAAAGATTTCGCTGGAATCAGCCATGAAGCTTTTGAAGGAAAACGGCTGGCCAGTGTCAAGGCTGGATATTTTGGCGTTTATGTTGGAATAACATCATAAAAAACACACTGTTAGTGAGGCTTTGCTTTCGGGCGGAGCCTCTTTTTTTGTCCTTCAAATCCGAATGCCCAATTCGTAACTTTGAAAAAAATAAAGATATGGACCTAATTTGCAGCATAACACATGTAAGCACAACTACGGGATGTACGGAGGAAACATTCTCCGGGCTGGGGAAGATCATCTACGTAGCCTTCCCCGAGGATCTTGCGTCCAAACCTCTGTGCCCGAACGGAGGAAATCAGTATAACGAAGAAGCCTTCAGTTTTAAGCCGGGAAGGGGCGCATGGTGCATTTTCATCAGGAAAAATTCGGGACAAATCTTGTCAAGTCCTATCCGTGGAGCGGGAGGATATGAAACACAGCTGAAGTTCACCATAGACAGGCAGTTTGCCGTAGCATCCCAGGTGCTCCGTGTATTGAAAAACAGAAGCGATATAATATTTTTCGCTCAAGCAAGAGACGGCACATATTATGTGCTTTACAACCCGGTTTTCGGGATTAACATGTCGAACGGTTTTGATAGCGGAAACACGTCCGACTCAGAGTACGGAATGGAGGTGACGGTTACATCCACCCCTTGCAAATGGCCATTCTACAAATGGGACGGAACTCTTACTTTAAGACCGGCAAGAAAGTCCTACATCATGACAGAAAAGGGGTTGGCTATTTTCACGGAGGACCTAAAAAGAATAAACCTGGAATAAGGACATCTGCATTTTTTTGTCCTTCATTCACATATATCGTATCGCTAACTTTGAGAAAAAAGAAAAGATTATGGAAGAAAAAGTATTATCGTTTATAAGAGACGGGGAATGGTTTGTGGCAGAAGCTGAAGTAAACTCAGACTATAACCTGCACATTGAAATGAATGGAAAGGGAACCTTGGAGATATATCAAAGAGGCAGCAATGAAGGGAAATACCGGCGATGCTATATTGAGAGCAAATGGGGTGACGTTATAGATGCAGATTTTCATCATGGCGTATATCCGAAGTTTTTACAGATTAAGGTAAACCAGGAAGTGACAAAATCTACGATTCGGGAGGCGGGGGCATGAAACCTATAAAGCTCAATACAATAGAACTTGGGGTAGAGAGAATAATAACACTCTTATCTCCCGAGAGCGAAGCATACAGCAAAGCTCCGCAGATACCAGAGTGTAGTATAATTTCCGAAACGGGTATTCCGCTTCTGACAGAAAGCGGAAAATTTATCTTATGCGAAAAAAGAACCGCTAAAAAAATTCCACTCCGGCAAGTAAATAAAATTCAGTCAAAATCAAAATAAAACAATATGGCAGCAGAAGAAGGATTAAAAATAAGTGAAATGCCCGTCCTGAATGAAATGACAGGGCGTGAGTACATTCCGGTAGTAGATGAAAATGGGGACAATAAAAAAATGAGCACTGAAGGATTGGCCAAGAAAGGGGATATACCCAATATAAGTCAATTAGCAACCAAAGAAGAATTGAAATCCAAGCTGGACACATCTACTTACAATTCTGAGAAGGTTGAGTTTGCGACAAAGAAGGAGATAGGAGATATTAATACTATTCTTGATACAATCAACGGGGAGGTTATCTAATGGGGACAACAGCAGACAAATTAAACAAGATATTGGCCAGTAAAGCCGCGATTAAAGCAGCTATCGAGGCGAAAGGAGTGGAAAATGTCGGAGATATACTTTCGGCATATCCGGATAAAATAGCCGGCATACAGAGCGGTGGCGGCGAGCCTGACGACTATGCCCTACAGTCGCAGAAGCTTATTTTGCCCGTAGAAACAACCATCATCACCACCCGCGACGGGAAAACGGCTGCGGTGACTACAAACGACCATATCAAGATAGTAGATGAAAATATGAAAGCGTACACTGTAAAGCAGTGGAACGACAGAAGTGTTGCAAACAGCTTCAACAACAGTCTGGTGTCAAAACCGATAGGTTTTCTGCTGGAATGCAATACCGTAAAAACATTGATACGCTGGCCGTTTGTAGGAAAAACATGGGGATGCACAGGGGCAGCAAGCACCGATAACGCCATGTACCACTCCATGTTCGAATACGACCAGAGAACTGGCGCCGCCAGTGGAACAGACTACCATGGTACCGCGGACGAGCAATTAGGTACCAATACAGCCGGAAGCCACCATGCTGCCGACTGGAGTGTAACAGACGAAGGCGGCAGCCTTACACTGTATAGTGGGAATACCGGACAGAGTTGGACGATGGCGAAAGGGTGCGGCAACAGCAACTTTCTTGTAGCATTTAATTACAAGGAGCGCAACGATGCCATGTACGTACAAAACGAATGGATGAGACACCGCTTTGCCATTTGCAGCGGCATACAGACTACGCAACCTGCAGGCACAATTGGAGAGATAGAGATACTGAATGCATCAGGCACGCAGGCCGCCGAAGGTGAAGATATGTACTTCTGGATTGAGGGCCAAAACACAGGACTTAAAGCCAGATACAACCTGAATAATAAATACGCAACAAATAATGCCTATTACCTGACAGAGGCAGCAGCCGAATTTATATACGAAAAACAAAAAGCGGAAGGAATTAACATGAACGATACCGGTGTGAACAGTGCCGGGAAGCATCTTCTGGTTCCGGGCGCAAAAGGTGCAGAAGCTATATCGGTTGACGGTTTTTGGTACATTATTACGCCTTATATATCCCGCCCCAGCAGTACATCTACCAGTTATGACTATAATCTGATGGACTCTCCAGCAGTATATTATACGCATAGCCTGGGAGATAGTATTTACATCACCGGCGACTTGGAACTTCAACCCTTATGGACAAATAAGAACATCATCAGCGGGCTGATAAACTATCTGCGTACTTACGAAGGACGTACAGAAGATGTGCCTGTCTATAACTCGGGCGGCGCCTGGAGTTGTGTGCGGAGCAATGGCAACAGCGCCTGGTATGTGAGTCTGGGCGGTGGTGGCTGTGGCAGCAGCAACCCGGGCAGCAGGTTATGTGTCTGGCCCGCTTCGGCTTTTGGCTGAGCCTTGGGCGTGCGGATGCACGCCCTCAATTAAACGGGATTAATGCAAACAACAAAAAACGAGGAAAAACGATAATATATGAACAGAGCCAATCGCAACAGAATTAACGCACCGATAATAAACCGCGTGGTAGAACTCAATAAATATCTGCTCCGCATATCGGACAAAGCGTTTAAGCTAATCAAGCGAAACTATATCGACGCCATTCTTAAACAAGGTGCAACGCTATTCACTTACGCCATGCGGCAGCTGCGTGGATTGGATTATCGCAAGCGAACTTTCGAACTGGTGTACGAAATACAGAGCGGAATATATTTCATTGCCGCCTTGGGTGGGTGTGACAGCCGGTCGTGTTCTATCATCGACCGTTACTGCGATGAGATACTTGAGATGCTTGGAAAGTTAGGCAATGTCAGCACCGAAAAGTCTTGAACTATGTCGGGAGAACATGAATTATTGAAAGGTCTCCATGCTTGCCATAGGCAAGCTATATCGGTAAATGGAGGAGAATCGGGCAACGCCTGGAGTTGTGTGCGGAACAATGGCAACAACGCCTGGTATGTGAATCTGGGCAATGGTAACTGTAACAACAACAACACGAACAACAGGTTATGTGTCTGGCCCGCTTCGGATTTCGATAAAGAATGCGACGATTGGCTTGCAGCAGAGGACGAATGCTATAAAAACAAGCATTCGTCGCTCGAAGCTGCACGGTTCCACTACAATCTGGCCGGTATATACCGGCTGATAGATCGTATACATAACGGATATAACCCTACTACCAGTATCTGTTTTGTTTTGCATTACCCTGTTTATAGAGAAATTTTTGCCGCAAATTATACGGACCGCATCGTTCATCACTATGTAGCTCCGATGATTAATGCTGTAGCCGAAGCTGTGCATACCGCCAACGGTAATGTAAGTCACGGGAATCGCACCGGATATTCGGCAGCTACCGCGGTCAGGCAGATAGCCGATAACATACGGGATGTATCCTGCGGTTACACAAAACCGTGCTATGTGGCTACCATGGATGTAAGCGGATTTTTTATGTCGATAGACAAGGAAGTGGCATACCGGGTATTCAGTATTTATGCGCAGAGATATTATACAGGTGAGGATGCTGAAAGAAAACTTGAACTGTTGCGAATCCTCATACAGCACAATCCGACAAGCGACTGCGAGCGCCGGTCACCGCTGGATATGTGGGATAACGTGCCGCCCAACAAAAGCCTGTTCTCTGCGCTTCCCGGCAAAGGGCTTCCAGCCGGGAACTTTTATTCACAGCTAATCGCCAACTTGGTAATGGCGGTTGTGGACGAACGTATGGTTTCCATTCCCGGATTACGGTATACCCGGCTTGTAGATGACACCTGTATGGTAGCCCGTACTCCCGCCGAACTGGTAGAAGCCCGCCGTATCATCAAGCAGGAACTGGATTCATTAAAGCTGCGTCTGCATGAGAAAAAGTTTTATATACAGCCGTACCAGCACGGCGTCAAGTTTTGCGGGCGTGTGGTAAAATTCAATCGCGTTTATATCTCAAACCGAACCGTATCCGCATTATTGGAGCGTATACGGTTGCACGAACGCAGCCCCGGAATCGAATCGGCCATGACGCTCATGCAGAGCATTAACAGCTACTTCGGACTGATGAAAGGCACAGCTTCGCACCACATCAAGCAACGTGTGATAAAGCGTACTTTAAAGCATTTCTCCACGTGGCTGTATTTTAAAGACAGGGCAGGCGGCCCGGTATGCCTGCTTCGCAAAGAGCATACACCGGCATACCGCTCGACTGCGGATATAGAAACTTTTCTGAGCCAGTTTAAACATGCGTCCAGATATAAGAAAAAGCCATTACGGAAAACTAGAGATAAGCGAGCATAATGGAATACTAACAGCAATTTTTAATAAGAAAATGAAGTACGGAAAAATTACAGAAGGAACGCTTCAGACGCTTGAAGTGGAAAAAGGAGTGCAGGTGGGCGGAAAGCTTACCGAAGAGGAAATTATCGCACAAGGATACAAACCAGTATGCGAGACAGAAAAACCGGAAGGAGCCGATTACATGGAATACCGGGAGTATGGAAAATGCATCGTGCAGGAATGGGGTGTGATAACTGAAGAGCCCGGCATAAGCCGTGAAACCCTTTTGCTCTTCATCGGGAATACCGACAGCAACTCCATTATTACGCTTACGCTTCCGGCAAAAGACTACGCCGCAATCCTTGAAGACGAGGAAATCCAGCAAGCATTAAGTAACAAACCATTAATCTCAATAGTCACATTATGATAGTTTTTACAGAAAAAGAGATCTATAGCACAGAAGGCCTGTACATAAATCGCATCGGGACAAATGTATATTTTAAGCGTGCCAACCGCCTTCCTTCCGACATGGAAGAGATGTTTAAAGAGGTGGGCGAAATTCCGGTGGACGAACTTGGGGCGGCAAAAGCCAACAAGGTGCACGAAATAGACGAGTTTTACAACTCCTCTAAAATCAACAATTTCAAGCTGAACGGTATGAACATGTGGCTTGATCCTACATTAAGGGGAAACATCCAGCGGCAGATATGGGCCGCAGGCATAACGCAGGAAGAAAAACTGGTCATATCCATTTCCGGGATAGAACTGGAACTGCCAGTGCCTACAGCCGAAACAATGCTTGCAAGACTGGAGCGGTATGCTGCCTTATGCTATAATGTAAGAGATAAGAAAATAGCAGAGCTTAATTTGATTCAAAGCGTTGACCTTGTAAACAAATTCAACGCGACAGACGGATATCCGGAAATATTGCAATTCGAACTATGATACTGATATTACTTTCACTAGCCGTCATCCTCACTTATGTGGGGGTGATGGTAGCCAGAGAAGGAATCCCTTACTCTATATCCGCCACATATTACAGTCTTAAACATAAGGCGTGGTTTGGTATTACCATGTGGCTGACATCATTACTGCTTATGCCGGCTATATTGGACCGAACCCCGGAGACGATGCAGTTTTCTGCCTTCCTGATGTGTGCGGGGTTATTGTTTGTTGGTGCAGCGCCAAACTTCAAGGAGGAGTATGAAAACAAGATCCATGTATCCGGAACGTGCGTGAGTGCTGTATCCAGTCAGATATGGATTGTGGCGATGCAGCCGTGGCTGCTGCTTGCGTGGGCACCGTGGTTTGCTTACATCGGCTTTCGATTACTTAAAGAGTGGAACGGGGATATTTGGACGAGTTTTGTTGCGTGCAAACCGCTTTTCTGGGCGGAAGCTGTTGCTTTTGGGATGGTATACTGCGGTTTGATATATTTTTAAGAATTAAGCGGGAATCGAATTGAGATTTTTTTGTCCTTCACTATAAAATCAGCATTTCGTAACTTTGTATTGCAACTTAAACATAACACAAACACAAAAAACGATGATTATGAAAAAGCATGTATTTATGACACTGGCCATGCTGATGACAGCAGGAGTGGCTTTTGCAGCCGGACTGACAACTGCACCGGCCGAAGGTACAGAAGTGGTGATCGACCTGGGTACTTTTACCGGAATCGTAGCTGTAATATCTGTCATTGTTACACAGATTTTAAAAGTAGTCCCTGCGGTTTCCGAGAACCGCCTCGTTAAAATCGGGCTGTCGTGCGCCGTGGGCATGGTGCTGTGCCTGGTAGCATGGGCCTTGCAGCTCACACCGTTGCTGGCTGGATATGAATGGTGGGGGTCGCTGGTTTATGGAGTGGCAGCCGGACTGAGCGGATGCGGATTTTATGATCTGGTGAAAGCCATAGCCGAACTGTTTGACAAGAATATACCCGAAGCTGACTACGAATAAGAAGGAGGTCCGGCATGGATGTATCAACCTTAATAGCCGCTTTGGGTCCGCTGCTGGTTATTATATTTAATCAGTATAATAAAATGACACAGAAGCAGCGAGACCGCATGAACGAATTGAAATTTGAACGCTACAAGCAGGAAACCGAGCGTCTGGGATTCAAGCGCAGCGAGAATACAGCAAAGGTGTTCGGTGAATTGTGGCGGGTACTTTACGAGACCAAGGCCGACCGTGTATACATCGTCCAGCCGCACCCGCTGGGGAACTCTGCTTTTCTGTCCGTGTACTTCGAGGTAAAGCGCAAGGGAGTGTCAGGAATGAAGGAGAATATACAAAGCCTCCCCATGAGCGAGATGGCTGTTTTCAGCAGGTCGCTGGCCGAGAATCTGTTTCTCTGTTTCACCGACATCGACAGCCAGGTGAAGGATAAGATGGTCAAATCGCTGTTCGTTACCAACGGATGCACCAGCGTAGCCATCAAGCGGCTGAACAGCGCTACAGACTGGGTGGGAAACATCTTCTGCGAGTTTACCGACGAAATGACGGTAGGCGAGGAGCAGGTCCGCAAGGTCCTGCACGAAGCAGCCGTAAACATACAGTTCATTCTTCCGGGGTTCCGGGAGAATCCTTACAAATAACAAGAGTTATAAACCACACAAAAACACAACGCAAAATGGCAGAGATTAGTTTTAAAAAAGGCGTGGAAGGCTATGTGGCCGACTATACCAGTGAGGGACGGACAATAATCCAGATTCAGGGCGTAAAGAGCGGAAGGCTTTCCGTATCCCAGTTCATCGACACGATGGAGCCCTGCCTCATGAAGACAGAAAATTTCACAAATACAGTACTCGAAGTGAATGTTCCTGCAGGGATGAAGGTGCGTCTTGTGAGCGATGTAGAAGTGAAAGCGGTCAAGGCGCTTGTCATCAAGGAGCAGGCAGCAGCCGGAGGTGGTGGCGGCGAAAGCTATGTGCTTGTTAAAGCTACAGCATCCGCTCTGGGAGGTGTGAAAATCGGTCATACCGACACCGAAACCCAGTTTGGCCTGAAGCTGGGCGGCGACGACAAGGCATACGTGGAAGTCCCCAAGGCTTCAGCATCGAAGTATGGAACCGTTAAACAGGCAGCACATGTAACCGATGCAACCGGACAGACGGATGCACATACCGTAGTGAACAACCTTATCGACAAACTGGAGGCAGCAGGTATTATGGCAACCGCATAACAACAGTCACAACACAAACACACACAAGACAATGAGAATCTGGATTGACAACGGACATGGCGCAGACACGCCGGGCAAACAGTCGCCCGACGGACGCCTGCGCGAATATGCCTACACACGAGAGATTGCAAAGCGCGTAGTGAATGCCCTCAAAAGCAAAGGTCTTGATGCCGAACTGCTTACTCCCGAAGAGGAAGATGTATCTTTGCCCGAACGCGTGACTCGGGCAAACGAGTACAAGGCATCCGAAGCAATCCTTGTTTCTATTCACCTCGATGCGAAAGGAAACGGCAGTGGGTGGATGGACGCTACAGGATGGTCATCGCGTGTGTATCTTACGAGTTCCGAAAACAGCCGTAAGCTGGCAACGGCACTCACGGATGCAGCCCATAAGCAGGGATTGAAGATACGCCGCCAGTGTGCCGACAAAGCATACTGGACCCAGAATCTGTATATCCTGCGCAAATCGGCATGTCCGGCAGTGCTCACCGAGAATCTGTTCCAGGACAACCGCGAAGATGTGGACTTCCTGCTGTCCGAAGAAGGCAAACAAAAGATTACCGACCTCCATGTGGAAGGAATCTGTAAATACCTGGGCGTATGAAACAGCTTCCATGGATATTGGCAGGCCTGCTGGCCGCGGCGCTCCTTTTCTCGCTTTTCTTCCGTGGATGCGCCGGCGGCAGCACCGGCACCGGGAAAGCCGACACCGTGTGGCTGCCCGTTAGGGTAGACACCTTACGCGACACGGCTATTGCTCCACCCGTATCCCAACGGCCCTCCGGCACCGACACGGCACGCCTGCCTGTACTCCGTCCGCAAAAACCGGTATCTCCGTCCGATACCGCCGCACACGCTCCGCAGCCTGCCGATACGCTCACCGTCCCGGCAGATACCACCGGAAGCAGCACCGACAGCGTAGATGTGATTATCCCCCTCACCGAGAAGGAATACCGCACAGACGACTATCGGATTGTGGTATCGGGATACCGCCCCGAGCTGGTTTCGGCCGAGTTTTACCGCCGCACACAGACAGCGGTTGTCAGTCCTCCCGCACCCGCACG
The DNA here is from genome assembly GCA_951804985.1 of Dryomyza anilis. NCBI lineage: Eukaryota > Metazoa > Arthropoda > Insecta > Diptera > Dryomyzidae > Dryomyza > Dryomyza anilis. The sequence goes on along the minus strand of CATORG010000059.1, from coordinate 8,202 downwards.
CAAGCGCTGGGGATTGGCTTGAGCGTCGGATACGGCATAGGCCGATTGCGGGAAAGCCGAGCCATTTCTAGGCGTTACGCTTACCTACAACCTGCTGCAGTGGTAGCGGCAGGATGTACACATAAACACGACAAACGAAAAACACGGGCCACGCGCCCACAAGCCAAAGAAACGATGAGTAAAAGTGAAATTTTCAACAGCCTTCTCCGCATGGTGTCGGAGGAGACTGAAATCCCCTGCTCGCAAATCCTTACGGGCAAAAAGAAAGACATGGAAACCGTCGATGCACGCTATCTGCTGGTGCACTTTCTCTCCGAGACGGGATTTTCCCCTTCCTACATAGCTTCTAAAACCGGTATCACAGAACGTACCGTCACCTACATTATCACTAACTTCGAGATCCGTCTTTCCGTGCAGAAAATGTTGCGCATACAATGCGAAAATCTGCGGAAAAGGATACGAAACAACACATTCCTGTCTTGAGCTGTCTTCCGTACCTTTGTCAATGTCGGGCAATAGTGCCCGTCGTGACAACACAAACACAAAACAGTATGCAAATCAAAGGTATGGACGGCCAGACTTACAATGTAACTGGCCAGGGACAAGGCAATTTCAACACAGTGGGCGCTGCAGCAGGTATCGCATCATTTTTGGGTATCAACGGTGGTAACATCCTGGGTCGTGGCGGCTGTGGCTGGAACGCAGAAGGCGTATGTTCAGACAATATGCCCGTAAGCCGTTATGAGTTGAACATGGTTGAACAACTGAACGCAAAGGATTCAGAAATCGCTTTGCTGAAAGCAGACAAGCACTGACCAGAAGATCGTGGAAGCCTACAAAGACTTGCAGGGTCAGATCAAGGAACTTGCAGCGGAAGTTCGCACCAACAAGGATGCTCAGGATGCTATCAACATGCAGCAGGCCGTTTACAACGGTACCAACACCGCAACTCTGCAGTGTATGCAGAACAACATCGCAGCTTTGCGGGCTATCACTAAGACATACATCCCGTCGGGCAACGTATGTCAGGATGGCTGCTGCGGATGTCCATCTGCTCAGTAATCCCACACTGAAAGCGGGGAGGGCCAGGAGGTCTTCCCCCTCTGCTTTTGATTTTCATGCACTATCCAAACAACTCAAACACGCAGCACAATGACAAATGCACAAATCCTGACCGCCGTCATCCTGAAATGGGGCGAGCCGGTTATCCCCGTTATGATGGGCAGCGCACTGAACGGTATTTCTGCCGGGATGCTTCCGGTAGAGAAGTTTTTCAAGTCAGTCGGACTTGCAGGCCCCGCATGGAATATTTCCAGTGAAATAAACTCGCTGGCAGCCGTAGGCGGAAAAACGGTTATCCGTCCATTTCTGGAGCGGTTTATCGAACGTATGCCCGATGATATGATTCCCGAACTGGCACACGGATATGTAGACGAAGCCATCAAGCAGGGAAAGATTTCCATTCTGGACGAGCATTTCACCTTCGAGCGTGAAGACCTTGTAGAACTGAAGAAATACCTCGACTGCAATCTGCCGTATCAGAAGAAAGAGGAATACGTGGTGAAGATACCGCAACCGGCACCGCAGCCACAGCCCGCCCAGTCCGGCAAAAACGAATCAAGAGAGAAAGAATGATAATACAGGCCGATGGCAGGCGGCGTGTAGACCTGCCGAAAACGCACAACACAAACACAACCAAACATTATGATTCAATTAACATCAATTGCAATCGCGGCTACCAGTCAGCAATACCTGGCCAATGTAGTCGAAAACCTGTGCCAGCCATTCTGTTCTACAGGTTCAATCCAGCCTACCGGCGAAGTAAACTACACGGTCGTTGAGCAGAACACCAACGACACGGTAACAACAGTCATTATCAACGCGGCTGTTACACTGGTTTATACACCCAAGAACTCCTGCCGCTCTGTGGTAAAGCAGTTCACCGAGCAGTTCAAAGTTGCATTCGTAGGTGCAGCCAATGCCGTTCCTACCATTGCCATCACTACGCTCAACACTCAGATCGCTCCTGAAAACGTGAAGTGCTGCAACCGTGCGTATGCAGTGAGCCTTGCCACTCCGGTTACGATTACTGCTACCTTTCCCGCCTGACGAAGTTCAGGCTCCGGCTTTGAGTGTATTTAGTGTGCCGGAGTCCTCCGAATCCGTAAAAAGCGCAGGAAAAGGAAGAATGTTTGAGTCGCTCCCTGCCCGCATCGGGTGGGGAGTTTTCAAAGAACAATTAATTTATAAATAAAAATAACTATGGACAGAGACCAGATGATATCCCGTTACGAGGAGTTGTACGACAAGATGAAGGACAGCAAGGACGTAAAGAACATGAAGATTTTCGGCGAAGCCGCTACATACTATTTTAAGGAAATGGCCAAGATGCACCCGGAAATGGCGCAGAGCTGGCTGAGCCATCTCGAAGCAATGTGCTGGGATAACTTTTTGTCTGAAGCCGAAGCCGTAAACATCGGCAAGACAATGATAAACGAAGACGGAGTAAAAGGTTTCCACTGGGGACATGATACCTTTGTGGCTACCGTAAAACAGTTAGGAGGTACACCCGAAGACAAGCCGTTCTACAACTCGTATGCTCTTTGTGTCACTGCAAACATGATTTACAGCGACATGGCCTACAGTATTGCCGAAGACATGGGTTACAAGACTCCCGCCGAAGTGCCTAACGAAAAGATGGCCTTGTCTTGCTACAAGAAGGCGGTGGCCTATCTGAAGGACAAAGACAAGAACTTTCACGTGCGCCATTACTTCAAGAAGCGCATGTATGCAGATTCCGTCATGTAACAATCGCATAGAAGAGAAGCTGGACCTGATTATCCGTCTGATTGGTGAACTGGACGGGTTAAGAGGATTTGGTTCAAATGTACTGGCCAACATAGTTGGCGACATCATTATGAGAAGATAATGTAGTTTGTCTTTCCACACGCATGTTTAAATTGTATGCAGCCGGGTTTTATCGTTTCTCCCCGGCTGCTTTTTTGTCCTTCATTCCCACCTTTCAACTGCCTAACTTTGATAAAAATGAACACAAAACATGGCAAACAGTTTAGGAAACAGATTGGCTAGAATCGACGTGCTTATTGGTGGGGCAGACCAGGCGCAGAAGCAGGTTGACAAGATGCGCGATGAATGGAAAAAGTTGCGTAAAGAGGTGGAAAATGCGCAAGAACAGATGAATGCGACTACAAATACCACGCTATACGATGACAACAAGAAAATTTATAATGAAAAAGTAAAACAGCTTGAGAGACTGACTAAACTAATCAGGGAAAATCAGAGAAATGTCAATACGGTCAACAAGTACCTAAACGACATATCAGGTCAGACATTGAGAAATCTAGGAGAGGCTCGTAAGGGATTAAACCAGATGCTTCTTGGTATAAATCCTAAAAATGCTGAGACACTACAGACCGTGCGCGATTACATCAAACAGATTGCCGATGAAATCCAGCGCCGAAAGGGGAATCTTGTGGAGTTTTCCGACATCATTGGCGACATTGGAAATGTAAGCGACAAGTCGCTGGGCATGGCCAAACAGCGATTGCAGGAGCTTATCTCTACTACCCAGAAAAACACCCGGGAAATCCAGACGTACCGCGAGCAGCTTAAAAAGGTGGAAGACGAAGAGCAACGCCGAATCAGTTCTAAAGCTGGTCGTGTGATGGGGAATCTGGACGGAAGTAGTGTGTCCGAGATTCAGGAAGCCATCAAGGTTACTACACAGCTTCGTGATGCGCAGAAACTAGGACGTGCCGAATGGGAAATATATAATGATGAAATACAGAAAGCCCAGAAATATTTGTCGGATTTTAACGACCTGACAAAGCAGCTTTCTATGTCCGATCGCATGCGTGATCTTGGCAAAGCCAGTGAATCGTCTCTGGCAGAACTGAAAAAATACTGGCAAGAGCAGGTAAACGGTGCGCAGCGTGGGAGTCAGGAACTTGCTGAATACGAATCAAAGCTTAAACAGGTTTTGGATGAAGAGAAAAAACGCTCGGCTAAGAGTGCAGTCAGTGTATTCAGTAATTTAAGTGGAAGTAGCCTTACTGAGATTCAGGATGCAATTAAGGCAACGGCTCAACTCCGTGATGCGACAGAACTTGGTTCAAAGCAATGGGATATATATAATCAGTACATTGAACGAGCTAAGAAGTATCTTTCTGATTTTGAGAATACAAGTAAAAATGCGGCTATTGCAGAACGCATGAAGAATATTGGAAATGCCAGCACATCCTCACTGGCTGAACTGAAAAAGTTCTGGCAGGAGCAGGTGGATGGGGCAGAACTTTCTTCACAGAAACTACAGCAATACCAGCAAAATTTGGAAGCGGTTATCAAGGAAGAGCAGAGCCGCATTTCCAATCGTGCTCAAACCACACTAGGGAAAGTCCAGACAGGCACATTCGATGGCACAATATCCCAGACAAAAGAAGCCATCAAGTTGCTTGAACAATACAAGCAGCAGCTAAAGACAAGCGACACAAAGGGAGTAAAGGAGGTAGAATCGGCCATCAATTCACTTAATGAGAAACTGAAGCAATCATCTGCCGAATTTTCTTCTTTGGATGAAGCGCTTGATAAAGCTGAAACGGTTGGGAAAGGTACGTTTGACGGTACATACGAAGACCTTGAAAAGCTGAAAAAATCGCTCGAAGAATATAAGAAGAAGCTTGAAGTAAGCGATACAAAAGGCTTGAAAAAAATTGAAGATGCGCTGAGCACGATTGAGAAGAAACAGAAAAGTTCCGTATTAAGTGCAGAAGAACTTAACAAAGTGATTCTTACACTTAAAACAGCTCCACTGGAAGATTTGCAAAAGGCCGCGTCACAGCTTCAGCAAGAACTTTCGGAAGCTGAGCGTGACACGCGCGAATACATGGAAACTTCAATGAATCTGCGCCGGGTAAACGAGCAGATTAATGAAGTGAAGCGAAGCTGGCAGGAACACGATAACCAGATTGTAGCTACCATAAAGCGTTTGACAAGTTATGTGCTGGTATATGCCGGATTCAATGAGGTGGTAGGACGTATCAAGCAGTTGTATCAGGCTAACTTGCAGCTGAGCGACAGTCTGGCCGACATCGAGAAGACTACCGGGCTTTCCACTGAGTCAGTAGCCGAGCTGAGCCGTGAAATTGATAGCATCGACACCCGTACTGCACAGCAGGAACTTCACGACCTGGCTTATGAGGCCGGTAAGCTGGGTATTTCTGCCAAAGAAGATGTATTGGGATTCGTGAAGGCAGGTAACCAGTTGCTCGTGGCGCTGGGTGAGGATCTGGGCGGTGCCGAAGCGGTCCGTCAGCTGATGAAGGTAAATGCCATTCTGGGAGAGACACAGAAACTCGGTGTGGAAAAAGCCTTGCTCGCTACCGGTTCTGCTATCAACGAAATATCCCAGACCAGCCGTGCTTCCGCCGGTCCGATTGCCGATGTAGTAAACCGTATCGGAGCTATCGGAGAAGCGGCAGGACTTTCCATGTCCGACCTGATTGCGCTGGCCGGCACACTCGACGCGCTTGGTCAGCACGCCGAAATGGGTGGTACGGCTTTGAACACCTTTATCTCTACACTTACCAGTAACACCACCGAGGTGGCTCAGGCTGTGGGACTGAGCGATGATTACTTGAAAAACCTGATTGAACAGGGTAAAACCATTCAGGCCGTAATCGCTGTATTCGAGAAAATGAATGCTATGGGCGGACTGGATGTGCTGGCTCCGATTATGCAAGACCTCGGTAGCGATGGCGAGCGTATCAAGCAGGTGCTCGTTACCCTTTCTTCCGAGTAGACGAACTGAAGGCACAGGTATTTACTTCTTCCCGTGCGTTTAAGGAAGCTACCAGCGTGACGGATGAATACAACATCAAGAACGAAAACGCCATGGCCATCATGCAGCGTATGGGGAACGCCATCAAGGAATCGTTTATCAACAGCGGATTTGTGGAATGGCTAACTGATGTGCTTCGCTATATTTCGAGCATTCCAAACCGGTTTGAACGCGGAGAAACCTCAATCCGTCTGACCGCAGTAGCTCTTCAGGTGCTGGTAGGAGTGATGATTGCCACGTCTTCTGCTGTGCAGAAAGCGAGTGCAAACATTGTGCTGTTTACGAAGATGGTGAAAAGTGGCACAGCCTCTGTGAACATATTCAAAATAGCCTGGCAATCGCTTTCAAAGGCTATGATGTCAAATCCATTAGGATGGGTTGTATTGGGATTTACTGCGCTTACATCTGCCGTTACTTATTTCAAAAAATCAGTAGACGAAGCAACAAAGGCACAGTCGGAATTTGAAGCAGCCATACAGAAGGAAACATTTGAACTTTCCAACCTGAAATATGCGATTGACAAGGCAAATGTATCGAACGGAGAGCGTGCGGCACTGATTAAGCAGCTGAATGACAAGTATGGGGCCTATCTGGGATTTATGGTCACTGAAAACAACTATGCCGAGAAGCAGGAATACATTTACAGCTTGATTAACGCCCGTTTGCGCGAAACACTTGCGCTGAAGATGCGCGACAAGATGATGGAAAACATTGCCGACAAATACACCGACCAGATTCAGGAACTTCAGTCGAAGATTATTGCTTCGCTGAACAAAATGGAAAACGTCGGAGAAACGAATGCCGGCGATGCCATGGCCCGTATCATGGACGGGATGAATAAGGTAGTGGAGGAAGGCGGTAATCTGTACGACGCGCTGGATGGCTTTATGGAGAAATACAACAAGAACATAAAGCAGCTCCCATTCAGTTCCGACGCTTTGAAACTGATGAACATCCTGAAAAACATCCGGAAGGAAGCCGGACAGACTCAGACTTTCCTTGAAAGTACGCAGCGTGCTGCCGAGAGCAAGACCGAAGAGCTTATGCTGCAAGACCTCCGGAAGTCCAACCAGGGCATTCTTTCTTCGTCCGACCTGCCTGAACTGAATACCTATCTGCAGCAGGCCACTACTTACGTACAGCATCTTCGTGAAGATGTGGACGAATTGAACGCGAAGCGTGAGAAAGGAGAGAAGCTCACCAAGGCAGAAACAGCCGAACTTGCTGAAAAGAACCGTCAGCTTGGTGTGTATCAGAATAACATCAGTCAGGTGGAAAAACGTATTAAGGCCATCGGGCTGGAGTCTGTATGGGGACAGGGAGTATCGCTGGAAACAGCCGGAGTAGACAAGCTGGTAGCTACCTACAAAAAGCTGGAGGCCATGATGAAGAGCATTAATGAGGACAAGGACTATGCAGACACCTTCGCTGCCCGCGGATTCAAGTCGGCTAAGGAAGAATACGAGGCACTGAAAAAGATGGAGCAGGATGTGGCCAAGGTGCTGGCTGAGAAATGGGGTCGCGACACAAGTGGTAACTGGCTCAAAGTACGTAAGTCAGGCACATGTGGTGAGCAGAAGGAAATGAATGATGAAATCAGTGCGGCTATGTCTGCGCTCGAAGCTTACTTCCTCCGCCGTCAGCAGGCTATCCGTCAGGCGTATCTGGATGAGGAAATCACGACCGAGGAAATGAACCGGCAGATTGATGCGACGGAAGAAGAGCACCTGCTCGCACGCGTGGAACTGCGGAAAAAGCTGTTGGGAGAATCGAATACGTTCAATCAGAAGCTTTACGGAATGGAAGGAAAGAATCTGGAATCTACTGCTGCATTGATTAAGAAAATGGGAGAGAAGGAAACTGACGGTGTGCGGAAAAATCTGGAAAAAGACCTTCTTGAAGTACAGAACATGGCAGTGAAATACCGTCAGACGATCGAGAAGGAACTTCTCAAATACAACCCGTTTGAAAGTCTGGTTAACCAGTTTGAGGAGTCGCTCGACAAGCTCCGTCTGCTGAACACCGACGCGGAGAAAGAGTTCCGCATGAGTCTGGGATTTAGCGGAGTCATCGACGAGAGTGCGGTCAAGGAAAGAATGGATGCGCTTGTCTCTCTGTCGGAAGATGCTTACAATATGAATGAGATACAACTCCGAGGCCGATTGTTAGGAATAGATAAAATGTGGGCCGAAAGCATGAGTCCCGAACAGATGTCTCTTATGCTGAAAAAGCTGCGCGACTTCTATCAGGATTCCAAGGCTGCTGCCGAGAAGTATGCCAGTGACATTAAGAATATGATAGATGTGCAATGGAGCAGCGTCGGTAGCGACAAGATGTGGGAGGAC
>CATORG010000058.1:0-25952 GCA_951804985.1 Dryomyza anilis | reverse complement strand
TTCCTTAATTTTATTTAATATATATTAAGTATACCTCTTATTTTTTGACTTGTCAAAAATTAATGGTATACTTTCAAAAAATAACTAAATTAAGGAAGGACTAGAAATTGTGGCTAAAATATACTATAATAATATTACTATAAATAATCTTTTTACAGGAGGTTTTAACTATGGAAGAACTTAACCAAGTACAAGAAAATTTAGAAACTACTAAACCAAAGAAAAAAATCAAGACTTCTGATGAAATTAAGCAGGAACTTATTAACAAGAAAAAAGAGATTGAAAAAAGACTAAAAGAAATTGAGTTAAAGGAAGCTGAAAAGAAGCTAAAACCTCTTTTTAATCTTTTCATAAAAAATGCACAAAAATTATCTGATGAAGATGTAGCTAGAATGGTTGCTCATTATAAAATTAAATTTGCTGAAAAAAAAGAAGAAAATAAGTAAAAATTTATAAAATTTTTTGAAGTTAAAAAAAATGACCTCGTAAAATCGTTTATAACGCATTTCTCGGGGTCATCTTGATGTTTTATACCTTTAATTTTTAAATCAAATTTAAGCTATTTAAAGGCTGTTTTAAGCATTTCTTTTTTAAAATAATTCTAAGTTAGGTAAAAAGTCATATTTTAGACAAATTTCTTTAATTTTTTTCTCATCTTTTGCTTCTAAAATTTGACTACAAAATTCTTCATGTTGTAACTTAGATTTAAAACCATGATTTTGTCTTATAATCAACTGTTTTAATTCCTCCAAAGTCAGCTCTTTTCTTAATGGATTTTCTTTCTCTATAATCTGTTGAGCTTCCTCCCAATATTTATACACAGTTTTTTTATCTAAACCTGTTTCTTTAATACAACGATATTTTGTAGCTCTAGGATTAAATCTTAGATAATCTATAATTTCGTCTTTTTTTATAGGTCTTCCTTTAAGGTTTCTCCAGTCTTTATTTTGGTTAACCTCATCTCTTATATAATTCATCATTTTTATATGAGCTTCTTGTTTTCTATAATTTCTCTTATTTGGAGGTATCAAAATACCTGTAACAATTTCTATATCTTTGCGAGGAAATGTCATATAACTTTCCTTATAGGCTTTTAGGGCATCTTCTATATCTTCTTCAGTAAAATGATTATCCTGATTTCCTGTCTTACTTTCCATCTCCTCTAAGAATGAATATGCGTCGGCTTTTACCTCCTCATAAGGTATATCACATTTTAATCCATACATAGCAAGGCTCATTATACAAAAATACCTGTGTCCCTCAACTACTTTTTCATTGTCTGTAATAGTTCTTTTCCACCAATCATATAAATCTCTTTTAATATGCCATTTTTTACGAGATTTATCGCCTTTTACTATCCGTCTTTCATACCAATCAGGGTACTTTTCTTTCGCTTCTTTTAAAGTTAATTTTTTCGGAACATAAAGAGCTTTATTTATAATATCTATTTCTGTATCTACTAATTTTCTTCTTCCTGTTACCCAATGATTAAGTTTTTCAATGGTATAAAGCTCTGAATTTTCTAAATAAAAAGCTCTTACAACTTCTCCAAATTTTGTTTTTGTTTCAGGGATTCTAAATCCTTGAAAAATTCCTTGATATTGTCTTTTCTTGACACTTGATGTATAGCCGTTCCAAACCAAGTCTATTAACCCATACTTAAATCTTTTTAAAAGGATTTTGATATTATCAAAAAGAGCTATAGGTTTTTCAAGAATATAATATAAATGCAGTCCATTTCCTGAGCTGACTATGATATTAGGTTTGGGCATAACCTCATTTTTATACTGATAAAAAATATCTTCTATTTGCTGCTTTCCTACTCCATCTAAATCAATGGCAAAAGCATATAAAAATCTTGAATTTTTCGCCGTTCTGTTTCTCCCTATGTAACTGATGGGGCTTGTGATGACAAATTCTCTGTCTTTAATTTCTTCCAAAAAATTCAAATCATTAAAAATCATAAAATGTCTTGCTCTATCTTTTAAAATTTCTGTAGCTATTCCGTGATATTTATGATTTTGATGTTCTTGAGAAGCTCCCTCACATTCCTCTAAAGGCATTTCATCATTTCTACTGTATATTAATTCAAAGAATTTATAGACATTAATTTCAGTATATTGAAAATAAGGATTATATTTTAAATAACCATTTCTTAAATTATAAAGTTCTTTTTTCTTTTCTAAACCTGTCATAAAGACCTCCAAAAATACACTATAGAGCCGTTATATTATCAATGAAGTAAATCCACCTATTATATAAAAAATAAAAAGGACTAAAAATCCTCAACCAAATTATACTATAGAGCCGTTATATTATCAATGAAGTAAATCCACCTATTATATAAAAAATAAAAAGGACCAAAAATCCTCAACCAAATTATACTATAGAGCCGTTATATTATCAATAGGTTTTTGACCCTATTTTATAAAAAATAAAAAGGACTGAAAATCCTCAACCAAATTATATGACAAAACAGAGAATGATGAGTTCTCCATTTCTCTCACAGACGCAAAGTCCTTTTAATCATCTCACAGGTGCTAAGACCCAAATAGTAAAGGGAGTATAAATACTCCCTTTCTATAACTTAGTCGTAAAGACCATTTTACTTATGAACGTGAGCGTATAGCTCTTTTGTAATTAAATAATACCACATTTTTCTATGAAAATCAAGGATTTTTAAACAACAAAGAAGCTAAACCATTTTCTATAGCTTCCATTTGTTGAGCAGTTAATTTAACATTGACCATTTTTCCTTTTACTCTTGGCGTCATTAATCTTGACCTACTCACAGTTGTTATTTGATTAGGCAAAGCATAAGAAACTTTTTTTGTAGATAATTTAGGAATAATTCCTAAGTCTACCCTCATAATCATTGACCCTTGTGGATTTTTTGAAGTAAAAGGAACTATGTTTGCTACTTTTCCTTGAACTGCTAATACCACACAATAATGTCTATCTCTTAGCTCTGAGCCTGTATTATATCCAAAATCAACAGAATATACATACCCTCTTTTTGCTTGAGCTAGTTCTAATTTTGGGTCTTGTAAAATCCTTTTATTATTTTTCAAGAAATTTACTAAAGATGTCGTCAGCAAAAGATAGTCATTCTCTTTCAAAATTTTTTTAATTTGTTTTAATGTTTTTCTAAAAATTCTATTAAATTTTTTCATCTCACTTCCTTTAGCTTCTCAGACCTTACAAAATCGTTTTTAAGTCGTTTTTTTCCTCTCAAGTAGGATTTATATCAAAAAAATTATGAAAAGCCTTTATTTAACCTTTAAATCATTTTTGAAACTTTTAATTTTTTTATTTTTGGGCAAGAAAATCATTTCACAGAAAATATGTCTGTCAAGGTTGCGAAGCATTTATTTAACCTTGACTGACTAAAATTTTCTGTGATACAAAATTCTCTCCAAAAATAAAAATTTTACTCCTTAGTATATTTGTTTACAAATTCTAGTAAAGCAAAGTTTAAAATCTGAATTTTTGAATAATTTTTATGTTCATTACAGAATTTATTAAATTTATCTAGGACTTCCCTTGAAATTCTAAGAGATGTAGAGAAAGAACTCATTAATAAGATTTCGTTAGGTATTAATAAATCGTTCTCAGCTTTTCTACCAATGCTTATAAATTCATCTATATTATCCAAGAAATACAAGAATTTTTTTCCTAATTCTTCATTTTTTAGCCTTTCTGATATTACTAAACTTGTTTTATTTGTAGTTTCCTGTAGGTCATCTGTGTTTTTTCCTTCTTTTTTATCTGTAGTTTCTTGTAGGTTGTTTGTAACTTCCAAGATTTCAGGCTCTATTTTTTCTGTAGTTTCTTGTTGCTTAGTTGTAGTTTTTTCTTTTTCGTCTGTAGCTTCTTGTAGGTCTTCTGTAGTTTCTCTCTCAACTGTTCCTTTTTTGTCTGTAGCTTCCTGTAGGTTGATTGTAGCTTTAGGAGTTTCAACCTCTATTTCTTTTGTAGTTTCTTGTTGCTTAGTTGTAGTTTCTAACATTTCAAATTTTAATATCTTTAATTCTTTCTTTGTAAATGCTTTATAATTCTCTTGTAACCATTCCTCAAATTTTTTGTTAGTATAAAAAATTCTGTTCTCTTTTTTTCTAGTTACTATTTTTTCTACTGTTTCTTCTCCAAATTTTTTTATAGCTTCTTTAACTTGGATTACTTTTTCATCTACTACTTTTTTCATTTTCCCTCCTTTACTGATGTGGTTTTTTGTAGGTAGTTTGTAGTTTTTATTAATTATACCTCTTTATATCTTAATTTTCAAGTAAAAATATAGATTGCTAAATATAAACTTTTATAGTATACTTATACTAAGTTAAATAAATTATAAAGTTTCATACCCTAATAACAGAGAGGTGGTGCTTATGACATTAATTGTTTTTTGAAAAATCAAGAAACAGTTTTGTTATGAGCATTTTTTTTATTTAAAAACACAAGGAGGAATTATGAAAGATATAAAATATTTTCCAGATTATAAAGATGTTTTTGTAGATGAAAAATTAAAATATTATTTTAAGCCTATTTGTACAATAGGAAATTATCATTTTTTAACTATTGATGGAATATTTTGTATAAAAGATTATAAATATTCTGAAAACTATTATTTTGGTTTTAGATTAAAAGATAGGAAATATGAATTTTTAGGTAATTTGGATTGTTTTGGAGATAATGATATTGAGAAACTTTATGAAATTTTAGAAAAAGATTTTGAAAAAAATAAAAAAGATTATCTTGATAAAAAAATAAAGGTAGCTGATTATGTAAAAAATATCTTACTTAAAATAGGAGAGATAAAGTTTGATGAGGAACAAGATTTAGAATACTATATTGAAAGTTTTTACTGCTACAATATGGCAAAATACTATTATGAGCTTAATAAAAAAATAGTTTCTGTAAAATCACTTACAGCAAACTATGGAATAACTCCTGAAGATGAACTACTTATAGATAAAGAAGATTTAAAAAATTGTTTGGGAGATTTTTTTATAAATATTGAATATGAGCTAGAATTAACACCATTCCCTACCGAAGATATGTGTGTAATGGGAGTAGATGTTGTGCCATTTACAATGTGTGGAGAGATAGTTGGACTTTTATATGATAAAAAAGAAAATATTATATATTTAAGAGAGCAACATTCTTAAATATTTTTTATAAAAACGATGAAGTTAAAAAATCTATAAAAGAAAATGCAAAAGATTGGATTTTACTTATGCAGATGAGTGAATTAGAAATTGGAGATTATGGATTATATTTCGGAGACAGCGGGAAAATATATTTTAATATCAGAAAAGAAGATTTAAAGAATAAAAACTTTGATAATGTCTGGTTAATTCTTCAATGTTACTAAAAAAAGGAGTGATATTATGGAAATTACAGAAGATTTATGGTGGAAGTCATTTGAAAAATATGCAGAAGAATTTGCAAAGGCTAGACCTAATTATGAAACTTTAGATGAAAAAACACAAGAGATAGGAGCATTATTCCAATATGAATTAGATATTTATAATGGTGGATTTCTTCAAGCATTTTGTAATTGGGGATATAGTTGCTATTTAATTGAGATAAAAGCTCTTGAAAAAATAGGAGCTAACAATTCTAAAAGAATTTTAGAAGAATGTTATTCCATTATAGCTAATTTTGAAAATGATGATAGGATAAAAGAATATTATGATATTCCTAAATATTTAAGTGAAGAAGATGAAGAAAGATTAAATTCTCTTGATGAGGAATACTGGGAAGATGAGGATAATATAATGGAAAAAATGTATAACTTTTATATAGAAAAATAGAGGTGGATTATGAAAAAAATATTAATAGATGATTTTGGAATAGAAAAAAATGATTGGGGATATTATTTTACTGCCAATATTAATTTTTTAGGACAAAACTCAGAACTGCTTTTAAACTATGATACAGAAGATGAGGTTTCTGAAATTGAATTAAAAGATATTTTAAATAAATCTTTAGAAAAAATAAATAATATGCTTGAAAAAGCTGAAAAAAACAAACACCAACTTATGGAACTTTTAAAAGAAAACGATTATATAAATCTTGCAACAAAATGGGTAAAATGGGAAGAAGGCGGAATAAAAGTTGAAGAAGAAGAAAATTGCTATCTTATAAATGATACTAAAGTTTATACTCCAATAACTGAAGAAGATTTTGAAAAGAGTATGAATTTTGGAGAGATTGCAACGGATATTTATTCAGATGGAGAAACAGAGGATATGTCAGTCTATATTACTTTTGAGCCTGATTATTTTGTAGGACATTGTATAGAATGTTATATTGAGGAAAATGGAAACTTTTTAGTTAATGGATTAGCAGGATAAGGAGGAAAATTATGAAAAAAGAATTTGAAGAAAGAATAAAACCATTTTTTTGGGTAGAACACGATACTTCATATTCAGTTTGCTTAACAGTAGGCGAATATTTACAAGAAGTATTTGATACTCGTGAAGATGAAGGATTTGAAGGAAATGGATATGATTGGGCTAGTTTAGCACAAGTATTCTTAGATGAGAAATGTCCAAATTTACAAGAAAAGGTAGATTTTGACCCAGAGGGAAGTATGTTTGTAGCATATTCAAAAGATAAAGATTCTTTAGTTGAATTTATTTATAAATTTAAAGAAATTTGTGAAAATAAGAAAGAAATTTTAGATTTATTTAGCAGAGCTGAATTAGATTAAATTAAGAAAATTAATAAAAAAAGAGGATAAAATTTTACCCTCTCTTTGTTTATATAAAATTATTTCTTATAAATTTTCAAGAATTAAAATATCGTGTTTATCTTTTTCTCTTAATTCATATCCAGTGTGAAAAATTTTTTGTCCTTTTAAAGATATACAAGGAATTATTTTCCCTTCAAAACTCACACTATCAAAATAATCTTTTTCAAATTCATACCAACCGCCTTCTAAATTAGCTTGTTTTGATGTTCCGTCAGCTGCTAGAATAAATGGGTGAATGTCTAAATATCCAAGTTCATCACTATAAAGTTCTATTCTAACAGGACTCCAATCAGTATCTATTTTATAACCTATTTTTAAAAGTATTTCTAGTAATTTCTCTGTATATTTTTCATCAAAATCAATATCAATATCTCTATGAGGTCTTGTCTGTCTTCCTGCTAAAATATCTACTCCCCAACCTCCATCAAGCCAATATGTAATTCCTATACTTTCAAATAGCTCTATTATTTTCATTAAATCTTCTTTTGTTGTTATTTCTTTTCTAGTCATATAATCCTCCTATAAATACTACAAAAGGCTCTTTTGTATATACAAAAAAGCCTTTCATCACAAATATTTAAATAAAAATATATAACTTATATTTTAAATAAGAAATTAGATGAAAGATAATTTATTAAGCATACACAAAAAGAACTACTGTTGTAGTTTGATTTTTTTCATATTTGTGTTTAACTTAAATTATCTTATATCCATTTTCCTGCCTTTCACAACATTTTATTTTCTTAAATGATATCATATTATAAAAGAAAATTAAAGGCTATAAATAAATTTCTTTTGTCTACAGTCTGAAAGGTAGAAAATTTTTTCTACCTTTTATTATTTTTCTTTTCTTCAGCTATTTTCTTTTGTATCCAATCATAATCCCCTAAAAATAGTTCTTGGTTTTCTTTATTATACCAAAACTTCTTATCTAGTAGGTGCATATTATAGACCGAATTTATCCTATCAGATAAAACTTTATTTTCTTCTGCCATTTTTCTAACATTAACCATATAAAAATAAGACACCATTATAAATGCTGCAACAAATATAACAAGTGGAAAATATAGTCCCCATAACTTCCAATTCTCAAAAGCTCCATCTGTAATTCTATTAACAGTATTCTTTATAGTTTTATGTACTTCTTCTAAATCAAGGTCTTCATAATCTTCTTTGATAGCCTTTATCTCCTTTCTGATTTTTAATAAATCAGGGCTAATATTTTCAACCTCAGAGAAAGTTTCTTCTATCTTTTCTAATCTCTCAGAAGTCAGCTTTAATTTATCCAAAATTTTATCAATTTCTTCAACTCCGTCTTTTACTTTGTTTGCTCCATCAAAAAGATTTGCCATACAATTCCTCCTTATAGTTCCATTCCACCTCTATCACGGCTTTTAGTTTTTAATCTTTTTTCCCACGAATTTTCTTTTTCTTTTTTCTTTTGGATCTCCAGCTCTTTTTTCTTTTCTAATTCTTTAAAATGTCCCCTCAATTTTTCTGTATTAAATGCAGGGTGATGTATATGATTTTCTAAGCTGTCTAATCTAAATTTTGGCTTCTTGCTTACTCTATGGTTTTCATCAACAGTTAAGGTTATATATTTTTTATATTTTATAGAGCCATCTTCTTTGGTAGTTTCTCCCCAATCAATATCAACTCCTTTTTCCTTTAAAAGTCTAGTAAAATCTTCCTTGCTTTCTGCTTCTTGTCCTGCCTGAATTACTGCTAAAGATACTGTTACTATATCGCTCTTTTTTTCTCCGTTCATAGCTTTTCTTATAACTTCCCTTGTATCTCTTGATTTTGATACTATTTCTCCGACCTTTAATTCCTTTTCTTTTGGCTGTACAATTTCTAGTCCATATTCTTGGGCTAATTCATCTGCTCTATCTCTCCATCTATCAAACTCTTTTTCCTCATAATAAAACTTCTCTCCATTCTCAAAATTTACTGAATTTACTACGATATGATTATGGATATGTTTTCTGTCTGTATGTTGAGCTATAAAAACTTGATTTTCAGGGAAAATTTCTTCACATAATTTTACTGTCATTTCTAAGGCTCTTTCTTTATCAATTTCCCCTGGCTTAAAACTATGGGTAAAATGCTTATATTGTCTGTCCTCTAATTTATTATAAAATTCCTTAATATCTTGGAAGTCTTTAAAGGCTTCTTTATAATCATTTGAACATTTAATTCCGACTGTATTTTCAGCCTTTTTTCCTACATAGTCTAAGACACCTTTTGAGCCACCTATATTTTTACTACTTTTATCTATCGCTTTAAAGATTGCCATAGGTCATCTAACTCCTTTTGAATTTCCCTAAAATCTGATATAGTTTTACTGTTACATTTTTTAGCTATTTGATTAAGGTTATTTCCTATGCTTACTTTTAGTCTAAAAATATCTTTTAAATTCTCGTTTAATTCCTGAATATCTCCTAGCATATTTTTTCTTATTAAAACTCTTACAAATTCGTTCTTTGTTACTCCATATAATTTAGCTTGAGTTTCAAGCAAATTATAATCTTCTTCATCTAGTCTTAATGATAAATTTTTCTTCAAAAAATTTATACCTCCTTTCCTGCTTTTAGCAGGGGTTTTTAGGGGGACTGCAATCCCCCTAAACGAGCGTAAATGATGACAAATTGATTTATCAATTTGCCGTCATTTACAGTGTGCTCGCTTCCTTAATTTTACTTAATATATATTAAGTATACCTCTTATTTTTTGACTTGTCAAAAATTAATGGTATACTTTCAAAAAATAACTAAATTAAGGAAAGACTAGAAATTGTGGCTAAAATATACTATAATAATATTACTACAAATAATCTTTTTACAGGAGGTTTTAACTATGGAAGAACTTAACCAAATACAAGAAAATTTAGAAACTACTAAACCAAAGAAAAAAATCAAGACTTCTGAGGAAATTAAGCAGGAACTTATTAACAAGAAAAAAGAGATTGAAAAAAGACTAAAAGAAATTGAGTTAAAGGAAGCTGAAAAGAAGCTAAAACCTCTTTTTAATCTTTTCATAAAAAATGCACAAAAATTATCTAATGAAGATGTAGCTAGAATGGTTGCTCATTATAAAATTAAATTTGCTGAAAAAAAAGAAGAAAATAAGTAAAAATTTATAAAATTTTTTGAAGCTCAAAAAAAATGACCTCGTAAAATCGTTTATAACGCATTTCTCGGGGTCATCTTGATGTTTTATACCTTTGATTTTTAAATCAAATTTAAGCTATTTAAAGGCTATTTTAAGCATTTCTTTTTTTAAAATAATTCTAAGTTAGGTAAAAAGTCATATTTTAGACAAATTTCTTTAATTTTTTCATCCGTTTCTGCTTCTAAAATCTGACTACAAAATTCTTCGTGTTGTAGCTTAGACTTAAAACCGTGATTTTGTCTTATAATTAACTGTTTTAATTCCTCCAAAGTTAGCTCTTTTCTTAATGGATTTTCTTTTTCTATAATCTGTTGAGCTTCTTCCCAATATTTATATACAGTTTTTTTATCTAAACCTGTTTCTTTAATACAACGATATTTTGTGGCTCTTGGGTTAAATCTTAGAAAATCTATAATTTCGTCTTTTTTTATAGGTCTTCCTTTAAGGTTTCTCCAGTTTTTATTTTGGTTAATCTCATCTCTTATATAATTCATCATTTTTATATGAGCTTCTTGTTTTCTATAATTTCTCTTATTTGGAGGTATCAAAATACCTGTAACAATTTCTATATCTTTACGAGGAAAAGTCATATAACTTTCCTTATAGGCTTTTAGGGCGTCCTCTATATCTTCTTCTGTAAAATGATTATCCTGATTTCCTGTCTTACTTTCCATCTCTTCTAAGAACGAATATGCGTCGGCTTTTACCTCCTCATAAGGTATATCACATTTTAGTCCATACATAGCAAGGCTCATTATACAAAAATACCTGTGTCCCTCAACTACTTTTTCATTATCTGTAATAGTTCGCTTCCACCAATCATATAAATCTCTTTTAATATGCCATTTTTTACGAGATTTATCGCCTTTTACAATCCGTCTTTCATACCAATCAGGGTATTTTTCTTTCGCTTCTTTTAAAGTTAATTTTTTCGGAACATAAAGAGCTTTATTTATAATGTCTATTTCTGTATCTACTAATTTTCTTCTTCCTGTTACCCAATGATTAAGTTTTTCAATGGTATAAAGCTCTGAATTTTCTAAATAAAAAGCTCTTACAACTTCTCCAAATTTTGTTTTTGTTTCAGGGATTCTAAATCCTTGAAAAATTCCTTGATATTGTCTTTTCTTGACGCTTGATGTATAGCCGTTCCAAACCAAGTCTATTAACCCATACTTAAATCTTTTTAAAAGAATTTTGATATTATCAAAAAGAGCTATAGGTTTTTCAAGAATATAATACAAATGCAGTCCATTTCCTGAACTGACTATGATATTAGGTTTGGGCATAACCTCATTTTTATACTGATAAAAAATATCTTCTATTTGCTGCTTTCCTACTCCATCTAAATCAATGGCAAAAGCATATAAAAATCTTGAGTTTTTCGCCGTTCTGTTTCTCCCTATGTAACTGATGGGGCTTGTGATGACAAATTCTCTGTCTTTAATTTCTTCTAAAAAATTCAAATCATTAAAAATCATAAAATGTCTTGCTCTATCTTTTAAAATTTCTGTAGCTATTCCGTGATATTTATGATTTTGATGTTCTTGAGAAGCTCCCTCACATTCCTCTAAAGGCATGTCATCATTTCTACTATAGATTAACTCAAAGAATTTATAGACATTAATTTCAGTATATTGAAAATAAGGATTGTATTTTAAATAACCATTTCTTAAATTATATAACTCTTTTTTCTTTTCTAAACCTGTCATAAAAAACCTCCAGAAGACACTATAGAGCCGTTATATTATCAATGAAGTAAATCCACCTATTATATAAAAAATAAAAAGGACTAAAAATCCTCAACCAAAATATACTATAGAGCCGTTATATTATCAATGAAGTAAATCCACCTATTATATAAAAAATAAAAAGGACTAAAAATCCTCAACCAAATTATACTATAGAGCCGTTATATTATCAATACATTTTTTCCACCTATTATATAAAAAATAAAAAGGACTAAAAATCCTCAAGCATATTATATGACAAAACGGAGAATTTATCATTCTCCGTTCAGGCTGTAGACAAAGAGAGGAGAAAATTATCTCCTCTCTTTGTTTATATAAAATTATTTCTTATAAATTTTCAAGAATTAAAATATCGTGTTTATCTTTTTCTCTTAATTCATATCCAGTGTGAAAAATTTTTTGTCCTTTTAAAGATATACAAGGAATTATTTTCCCTTCAAAACTCACACTATCAAAATAATCTTTTTCAAATTCATACCAACCGCCTTCTAAATTAGCTTGTTTTGATGTTCCGTCAGTTGCTAGAATAAATGGGTGAATGTCTAAATATCCAAGTTCATCACTATAAAGTTCTATTCTAACAGGACTCCAATCAGTATCTATTCTATAACCTATTTTTAAAAGTATTTCTAGTAATTTCTCTGTATATTTTTCATCAAAATCAATATCAATATCTCTATGAGGTCTTGTCTGTCTTCCTGCTAAAATATCTACTCCCCAACCTCCATCAAGCCAATATGTAATTCCTATACTTTCAAATAGCTCAATTATTTTCATTAAATCTTCTTTTGTTGTTATTTCTTTTCTAGTCATATAATCCTCCTATAAATACTACAAAAGGCTCTTTTGTATATACAAAAAAGCCTTTCATCATAATGTATCTAAATAAAAATATATAACTTATATTTTAAATAAGAAATTAGATGAAAGATAATTTATTAAGCATACACAAAAAGAACTACTGTTGTAGTTTGATTTTTTTCATATTTGTGTTTAACTTAAATTATCTTATATCCATTTTCCTACCTTTCACAACATTTTATTTTCTTAAATGATATCATATTATAAAAGAAAATTAAAGACTATAAATAAATTTCTTTTGTCTACAGTCTGAACGGAGAATTTATCATTCTCCGTTTCTTTCACAGACGCAAAGTCCTTTTAATCATATCACAGGTGCAAGACCCAATTATATAACTTGGTCGTAAAGACCATTTCCCTCTGAACTTGAGCGTATAGCTCTCTTATATACTAAAAATCGTTGTATATCTGTCCTCTTGAAGCTACAGCTATTACACTAACTATTGTTATCTCTCCATTAACTAGCTTATAAACAACCCTATAATCATTAATTCTCATTCTATACAGGTTTTTATAGCTTTTCATAGCTTTTATATCAATATTTTGATTTTTATAATGATAATAGCTCTTAATGTTCTCTATAAATTTATCATAAACTTTTTTATGTTTAGCAAAGAATTTATCTGCTATTTTTGTTGTCTCTAGCCCTATTTCCTCTGTAATCTTTATCATAACTCTATAGTTTTCCTTTTAACAATTTTTAAATCATCGTCTGATAAAGTTTCAAGAAGTCCAAGAAGCTCTTTTTCTTCTTCTTCATCGCAATATGGAACTTCAGACATTCTTACCATAAAATTATTTTTTTTCTCATCTAATTCTTTTTTTACAGCATTTCTAATAAATTCAGAGCAAGAAATATTAAAAATTTCTGATATTTTCTTTATATCTAAAAATAAATCTTCTTCAAGTTTTAAACTCATAGTTTTAGTCATTTCTAATCTCCTTTCTTTTAAAAAAGTATTATGGTATTACCGTAATACAATTATATCACATTAATTCTACTTTTTCAATTTTTTGTTAAACTCTCTAAAATCGTTTTTAAGGCACTCTTTTTCTTTTGGATTAGTTTCCTATCACTTTCGTTAATAAAGTGGCTCAAAATTGATTTTACTGCTTGTGAGGAGCTGTTAGATTATTCAGTGCATTTTTTTTAAATTAATTTTATTTTTTGTCTATTTTTCTTTTTATTTTATTATATAAAGATTTTTAGACTTTAAATCATTTTTGAAACTTTTAATTTTTTTATTTTTGGGCAAAAAAAAAATAATTCACAGAAAATATGTCTGTCAAGGTTGCGAAGCATTTATTTAACCTTGACTGACTAAGATTTTCTGTGATACAAAATTCTCTCCAAAAATAAAAATTTTACTCCTTAGTATATCTGTCTACAAATTCACTCAAAGCAAAGTTCATAAGTTGCATTTTAGAATAGTTTTTATGTTCATCACAGAATCTGTTAAACTTCTCTAAAACTTCTTTTGATATTCTTACTGATGTAGGTGATGACTTCATTTCCATAATTTCTCTAGGAATCATTAAATCATTCTGGGCTTTTTCTCCAATTCTTATAAACTCATCAATATTATCTAAAAAATAAAGAAATTTTTTTCCTAACTCTTCATTTTTTAACTTCTCAGATATTACAAGAGTAGTCTGATTGGTAGTTTCTTGTATTTTTTCTGTATCTTCTTTTGTGTTTTCTTGTATTTCTTTTGTATTTTCAACTATTTCAGCTTCTATTTTTTCTGTATTTTCCTGTTGTTGTTCTTCTGTAGTTTCTTGTATTTTTTCTGTATCTTCTTGTTCTTCTGCTTTTTTGATTTTTGTATTTTTTTGTATCTTTTTAGTAGTTTCTTTTGTATTTTCTTGTATTTTTTCTGTATCTTCTTTTGTGTTTTTTTGCATTTCTTCTGTAGTTTTAAATTTTAGAATTTCTAATTCTTTCTTTGTAAATCCTTTATAATTTTCTTGTAACCACTCATTAAATTTACTTTGAGAATAGAAAATTCTATTTTCTTTTTTTCTAGTTACTATCGTATCTACTGTTTCTTCTCCAAACTTTTTTATAGCTTCTTTTATCTGCTTTACTTTTTCATCAATTACTTTTGCCATTCTATTCTCCTTTCGTGTTTCTTTGTAGTTTTTTTGTAGTTTATAATTCATTATAAACTTTTTTTTCTTATTTTTCAAGCAAAAAAATACAAGGGGAAATTACCCCTTGTAAAATTTTCTATTATATAAAAAAGGCAAGGACTTTGCCTCACCTTTTTTATGTTATATTATGTACTATCTAACTCTTACTACTTGTCCATCAGGAGTATATTCTATTTTTATAAATTTAACATCTCCATCTTTTCCCATTTCTACAGGCATTGTAACAAGCTCTGATATAAATAATGTTACACAATCAAGTAAAACATATACTGCAGCTCTTCCAGCACTTGGCTCTTTTCCCATTGTATATTGATAAGTTGAAACTAAGTTTCCATTAGCTAACTTTTCTGTACTAACAGGTTTTAATGGTTGGCTTTCTACTATAGCTTTACTTTGTCCTTTTGTTATAACAGAAAAGTCTGGTTCTTTCACTCCACCTAAAGCCATTACTGCTGAACACCCTTGCATACTTAAAACAGAAAGAATTAACATTGTACCTACGATTAATTTTTTCATAACCTTTCCACTCCTTGTTTCTTATAATGTTGTTATTATCTAATTCTAACATAAATACTATTATTATTCTATATAATTTTTAAAAAACTATATAAAATTCTTTAGAAGGAACAAAATCATAAGGCAAAAATAAAAAATAATTATCTTTTTTTAACGGAATTTCTAATTCAGTTGCTGTTTTGTAATAAATATACCAAATAAATTGGGAACAGTAAAAGCCATTCTCCGATTTTGCATTAAAATTTATTTTATAGGGTCTATTTAATTCTATGTACTCATTTAAGTTCTCTATAAATTTTTCCTTAAATTTTTCTTCCATTCCTATGTATCTTAAAATTATAAATTTTCTATCTTTTTCTAGCCAGTAATTAATATCTATAACTTTTATCGTTTCTCCTAATTTTGGATAGTCTACAACTAACCTATCTGTTTTCATAACTCCTGTATGTCCAAACATTCCTAAGAGAGTTGGCTCTCTCTTTTTTAGAATAATATCTCCTGCTTCTATATTTAAAAAATTTTCCTTATTATCTACTTCTTTCCAAGCTCTTTTAGGAATATTAGAACACCCTACAAGTAAAAGTAAAAAAAACACTATAATTCCTTTCATATAAATCCTTTTCTATTTTTTATTATTTTTCTTTTCTTCAGCTATCTCTTTTTCTATCCATTCATAATCTTTTAAAAATAATTTTTGATTTCCCTTATCATACCAATATTTTTTATCTAGTAGGTGCATATTATAAACTGAATTTATCCTAGCAGATAAAACACGATTTTCTTCTGCCATTTTTCTAACATTAACCATATAAAAATAAGATACCATTATAAATGTTGCAGCAAATACAGCAAGTGGGAGATACAATCCCCATAACTTCCAATTATCAAAAGCTCCATCAGTAATTCTATATACAGTATTTTCTATAGTTTGATGTACCTTTTCTAAATCAAGGTCTTTATAATCTTCTTTGATAGCCTTTATCTCCTTTCTGATTTTTAATAAATCAGGGCTAATATTTTCAACCTCAGAGAAAGTTTCTTCTATCTTTTCTAATCTCTCAGAAGTCAGCTTTAATTTATCCAAAATTTTATCAATTTCTTCAACTCCGTCTTTTACTTTGTTTGCTCCATCAAAAAGATTTGCCATACAATTCCTCCTTATAGTTCCATTCCACCTCTATCACGGCTTTTAGTTTTTAATCTTTTTTCCCACGAATTTTCTTTTTCTTTTTTCTTTTGGATCTCCAGCTCTTTTTTCTTTTCTAATTCTTTAAAATGTCCCCTCAATTTTTCTGTATTAAATGCAGGGTGATGTATATGATTTTCTAAGCTGTCTAATCTAAATTTTGGCTTCTTGCTTACTCTATGGTTTTCATCAACAGTTAAGGTTATATATTTTTTATATTTTATAGAGCCATCTTCTTTGGTAGTTTCTCCCCAATCAATATCAACTCCTTTTTCCTTTAAAAGTCTAGTAAAATCTTCCTTGCTTTCTGCTTCTTGTCCTGCCTGAATTACTGCTAAAGATACTGTTACTATATCGCTCTTTTTTTCTCCGTTCATAGCTTTTCTTATAACTTCCCTTGTATCTCTTGATTTTGATACTATTTCTCCGACCTTTAATTCCTTTTCTTTTGGCTGTACAATTTCTAGTCCATATTCTTGGGCTAATTCATCTGCTCTATCTCTCCATCTATCAAACTCTTTTTCCTCATAATAAAACTTCTCTCCATTCTCAAAATTTACTGAATTTACTACGATATGATTATGGATATGTTTTCTGTCTGTATGTTGAGCTATAAAAACTTGATTTTCAGGGAAAATTTCTTCACATAATTTTACTGTCATTTCTAAGGCTCTTTCTTTATCAATTTCCCCTGGCTTAAAACTATGGGTAAAATGCTTATATTGTCTGTCCTCTAATTTATTATAAAATTCCTTAATATCTTGGAAGTCTTTAAAGGCTTCTTTATAATCATTTGAACATTTAATTCCGACTGTATTTTCAGCCTTTTTTCCTACATAGTCTAAGACACCTTTTGAGCCACCTATATTTTTACTACTTTTATCTATCGCTTTAAAGATTGCCATAGGTCATCTAACTCCTTTTGAATTTCCCTAAAATCTGATATAGTTTTACTGTTACATTTTTTAGCTATTTGATTAAGGTTATTTCCTATGCTTACTTTTAGTCTAAAAATATCTTTTAAATTCTCGTTTAATTCCTGAATATCTCCTAGCATATTTTTTCTTATTAAAACTCTTACAAATTCGTTCTTTGTTACTCCATATAATTTAGCTTGAGTTTCAAGCAAATTATAATCTTCTTCATCTAGTCTTAATGATAAATTTTTCTTCAAAAAATTTATACCTCCTTTCCTGCTTTTAGCAGGGGTTTTTAGGGGGACTGCAATCCCCCTAAACGAGCGTAAATGATGACAAATTGATTTATCAATTTGCCGTCATTTACAGTGTGCTCGCTTCCTTAATTTTACTTAATATATATTAAGTATACCTCTTATTTTTTGACTTGTCAAAAATTAATGGTATACTTTCAAAAAATAACTAAATTAAGGAAAGACTAGAAATTGTGGCTAAAATATACTATAATAATATTACTACAAATAATCTTTTTACAGGAGGTTTTAACTATGGAAGAACTTAACCAAATACAAGAAAATTTAGAAACTACTAAACCAAAGAAAAAAATCAAGACTTCTGAGGAAATTAAGCAGGAACTTATTAACAAGAAAAAAGAGATTGAAAAAAGACTAAAAGAAATTGAGTTAAAGGAAGCTGAAAAGAAGCTAAAACCTCTTTTTAATCTTTTCATAAAAAATGCACAAAAATTATCTAATGAAGATGTAGCTAGAATGGTTGCTCATTATAAAATTAAATTTGCTGAAAAAAAAGAAGAAAATAAGTAAAAATTTATAAAATTTTTTGAAGCTCAAAAAAAATGACCTCGTAAAATCGTTTATAACGCATTTCTCGGGGTCATCTTGATGTTTTATACCTTTGATTTTTAAATCAAATTTAAGCTATTTAAAGGCTATTTTAAGCATTTCTTTTTTTAAAATAATTCTAAGTTAGGTAAAAAGTCATATTTTAGACAAATTTCTTTAATTTTTTCATCCGTTTCTGCTTCTAAAATCTGACTACAAAATTCTTCGTGTTGTAGCTTAGACTTAAAACCGTGATTTTGTCTTATAATTAACTGTTTTAATTCCTCCAAAGTTAGCTCTTTTCTTAATGGATTTTCTTTTTCTATAATCTGTTGAGCTTCTTCCCAATATTTATATACAGTTTTTTTATCTAAACCTGTTTCTTTAATACAACGATATTTTGTGGCTCTTGGGTTAAATCTTAGAAAATCTATAATTTCGTCTTTTTTTATAGGTCTTCCTTTAAGGTTTCTCCAGTTTTTATTTTGGTTAATCTCATCTCTTATATAATTCATCATTTTTATATGAGCTTCTTGTTTTCTATAATTTCTCTTATTTGGAGGTATCAAAATACCTGTAACAATTTCTATATCTTTACGAGGAAAAGTCATATAACTTTCCTTATAGGCTTTTAGGGCGTCCTCTATATCTTCTTCTGTAAAATGATTATCCTGATTTCCTGTCTTACTTTCCATCTCTTCTAAGAACGAATATGCGTCGGCTTTTACCTCCTCATAAGGTATATCACATTTTAGTCCATACATAGCAAGGCTCATTATACAAAAATACCTGTGTCCCTCAACTACTTTTTCATTATCTGTAATAGTTCGCTTCCACCAATCATATAAATCTCTTTTAATATGCCATTTTTTACGAGATTTATCGCCTTTTACAATCCGTCTTTCATACCAATCAGGGTATTTTTCTTTCGCTTCTTTTAAAGTTAATTTTTTCGGAACATAAAGAGCTTTATTTATAATGTCTATTTCTGTATCTACTAATTTTCTTCTTCCTGTTACCCAATGATTAAGTTTTTCAATGGTATAAAGCTCTGAATTTTCTAAATAAAAAGCTCTTACAACTTCTCCAAATTTTGTTTTTGTTTCAGGGATTCTAAATCCTTGAAAAATTCCTTGATATTGTCTTTTCTTGACGCTTGATGTATAGCCGTTCCAAACCAAGTCTATTAACCCATACTTAAATCTTTTTAAAAGAATTTTGATATTATCAAAAAGAGCTATAGGTTTTTCAAGAATATAATACAAATGCAGTCCATTTCCTGAACTGACTATGATATTAGGTTTGGGCATAACCTCATTTTTATACTGATAAAAAATATCTTCTATTTGCTGCTTTCCTACTCCATCTAAATCAATGGCAAAAGCATATAAAAATCTTGAGTTTTTCGCCGTTCTGTTTCTCCCTATGTAACTGATGGGGCTTGTGATGACAAATTCTCTGTCTTTAATTTCTTCTAAAAAATTCAAATCATTAAAAATCATAAAATGTCTTGCTCTATCTTTTAAAATTTCTGTAGCTATTCCGTGATATTTATGATTTTGATGTTCTTGAGAAGCTCCCTCACATTCCTCTAAAGGCATGTCATCATTTCTACTATAGATTAACTCAAAGAATTTATAGACATTAATTTCAGTATATTGAAAATAAGGATTGTATTTTAAATAACCATTTCTTAAATTATATAACTCTTTTTTCTTTTCTAAACCTGTCATAAAAAACCTCCAGAAGACACTATAGAGCCGTTATATTATCAATGAAGTAAATCCACCTATTATATAAAAAATAAAAAGGACTAAAAATCCTCAACCAAAATATACTATAGAGCCGTTATATTATCAATGAAGTAAATCCACCTATTATATAAAAAATAAAAAGGACTAAAAATCCTCAACCAAATTATACTATAGAGCCGTTATATTATCAATACATTTTTTCCACCTATTATATAAAAAATAAAAAGGACTAAAAATCCTCAAGCATATTATATGACAAAACGGAGAATTTATCATTCTCCGTTCAGGCTGTAGACAAAGAGAGGAGAAAATTATCTCCTCTCTTTGTTTATATAAAATTATTTCTTATAAATTTTCAAGAATTAAAATATCGTGTTTATCTTTTTCTCTTAATTCATATCCAGTGTGAAAAATTTTTTGTCCTTTTAAAGATATACAAGGAATTATTTTCCCTTCAAAACTCACACTATCAAAATAATCTTTTTCAAATTCATACCAACCGCCTTCTAAATTAGCTTGTTTTGATGTTCCGTCAGTTGCTAGAATAAATGGGTGAATGTCTAAATATCCAAGTTCATCACTATAAAGTTCTATTCTAACAGGACTCCAATCAGTATCTATTCTATAACCTATTTTTAAAAGTATTTCTAGTAATTTCTCTGTATATTTTTCATCAAAATCAATATCAATATCTCTATGAGGTCTTGTCTGTCTTCCTGCTAAAATATCTACTCCCCAACCTCCATCAAGCCAATATGTAATTCCTATACTTTCAAATAGCTCAATTATTTTCATTAAATCTTCTTTTGTTGTTATTTCTTTTCTAGTCATATAATCCTCCTATAAATACTACAAAAGGCTCTTTTGTATATACAAAAAAGCCTTTCATCATAATGTATCTAAATAAAAATATATAACTTATATTTTAAATAAGAAATTAGATGAAAGATAATTTATTAAGCATACACAAAAAGAACTACTGTTGTAGTTTGATTTTTTTCATATTTGTGTTTAACTTAAATTATCTTATATCCATTTTCCTACCTTTCACAACATTTTATTTTCTTAAATGATATCATATTATAAAAGAAAATTAAAGACTATAAATAAATTTCTTTTGTCTACAGTCTGAACGGAGAATTTATCATTCTCCGTTTCTTTCACAGACGCAAAGTCCTTTTAATCATATCACAGGTGCAAGACCCAATTATATAACTTGGTCGTAAAGACCATTTCCCTCTGAACTTGAGCGTATAGCTCTCTTATATACTAAAAATCGTTGTATATCTGTCCTCTTGAAGCTACAGCTATTACACTAACTATTGTTATCTCTCCATTAACTAGCTTATAAACAACCCTATAATCATTAATTCTCATTCTATACAGGTTTTTATAGCTTTTCATAGCTTTTATATCAATATTTTGATTTTTATAATGATAATAGCTCTTAATGTTCTCTATAAATTTATCATAAACTTTTTTATGTTTAGCAAAGAATTTATCTGCTATTTTTGTTGTCTCTAGCCCTATTTCCTCTGTAATCTTTATCATAACTCTATAGTTTTCCTTTTAACAATTTTTAAATCATCGTCTGATAAAGTTTCAAGAAGTCCAAGAAGCTCTTTTTCTTCTTCTTCATCGCAATATGGAACTTCAGACATTCTTACCATAAAATTATTTTTTTTCTCATCTAATTCTTTTTTTACAGCATTTCTAATAAATTCAGAGCAAGAAATATTAAAAATTTCTGATATTTTCTTTATATCTAAAAATAAATCTTCTTCAAGTTTTAAACTCATAGTTTTAGTCATTTCTAATCTCCTTTCTTTTAAAAAAGTATTATGGTATTACCGTAATACAATTATATCACATTAATTCTACTTTTTCAATTTTTTGTTAAACTCTCTAAAATCGTTTTTAAGGCACTCTTTTTCTTTTGGATTAGTTTCCTATCACTTTCGTTAATAAAGTGGCTCAAAATTGATTTTACTGCTTGTGAGGAGCTGTTAGATTATTCAGTGCATTTTTTTTAAATTAATTTTATTTTTTGTCTATTTTTCTTTTTATTTTATTATATAAAGATTTTTAGACTTTAAATCATTTTTGAAACTTTTAATTTTTTTATTTTTGGGCAAAAAAAAAATAATTCACAGAAAATATGTCTGTCAAGGTTGCGAAGCATTTATTTAACCTTGACTGACTAAGATTTTCTGTGATACAAAATTCTCTCCAAAAATAAAAATTTTACTCCTTAGTATATCTGTCTACAAATTCACTCAAAGCAAAGTTCATAAGTTGCATTTTAGAATAGTTTTTATGTTCATCACAGAATCTGTTAAACTTCTCTAAAACTTCTTTTGATATTCTTACTGATGTAGGTGATGACTTCATTTCCATAATTTCTCTAGGAATCATTAAATCATTCTGGGCTTTTTCTCCAATTCTTATAAACTCATCAATATTATCTAAAAAATAAAGAAATTTTTTTCCTAACTCTTCATTTTTTAACTTCTCAGATATTACAAGAGTAGTCTGATTGGTAGTTTCTTGTATTTTTTCTGTATCTTCTTTTGTGTTTTCTTGTATTTCTTTTGTATTTTCAACTATTTCAGCTTCTATTTTTTCTGTATTTTCCTGTTGTTGTTCTTCTGTAGTTTCTTGTATTTTTTCTGTATCTTCTTGTTCTTCTGCTTTTTTGATTTTTGTATTTTTTTGTATCTTTTTAGTAGTTTCTTTTGTATTTTCTTGTATTTTTTCTGTATCTTCTTTTGTGTTTTTTTGCATTTCTTCTGTAGTTTTAAATTTTAGAATTTCTAATTCTTTCTTTGTAAATCCTTTATAATTTTCTTGTAACCACTCATTAAATTTACTTTGAGAATAGAAAATTCTATTTTCTTTTTTTCTAGTTACTATCGTATCTACTGTTTCTTCTCCAAACTTTTTTATAGCTTCTTTTATCTGCTTTACTTTTTCATCAATTACTTTTGCCATTCTATTCTCCTTTCGTGTTTCTTTGTAGTTTTTTTGTAGTTTATAATTCATTATAAACTTTTTTTTCTTATTTTTCAAGCAAAAAAATACAAGGGGAAATTACCCCTTGTAAAATTTTCTATTATATAAAAAAGGCAAGGACTTTGCCTCACCTTTTTTATGTTATATTATGTACTATCTAACTCTTACTACTTGTCCATCAGGAGTATATTCTATTTTTATAAATTTAACATCTCCATCTTTTCCCATTTCTACAGGCATTGTAACAAGCTCTGATATAAATAATGTTACACAATCAAGTAAAACATATACTGCAGCTCTTCCAGCACTTGGCTCTTTTCCCATTGTATATTGATAAGTTGAAACTAAGTTTCCATTAGCTAACTTTTCTGTACTAACAGGTTTTAATGGTTGGCTTTCTACTATAGCTTTACTTTGTCCTTTTGTTATAACAGAAAAGTCTGGTTCTTTCACTCCACCTAAAGCCATTACTGCTGAACACCCTTGCATACTTAAAACAGAAAGAATTAACATTGTACCTACGATTAATTTTTTCATAACCTTTCCACTCCTTGTTTCTTATAATGTTGTTATTATCTAATTCTAACATAAATACTATTATTATTCTATATAATTTTTAAAAAACTATATAAAATTCTTTAGAAGGAACAAAATCATAAGGCAAAAATAAAAAATAATTATCTTTTTTTAACGGAATTTCTAATTCAGTTGCTGTTTTGTAATAAATATACCAAATAAATTGGGAACAGTAAAAGCCATTCTCCGATTTTGCATTAAAATTTATTTTATAGGGTCTATTTAATTCTATGTACTCATTTAAGTTCTCTATAAATTTTTCCTTAAATTTTTCTTCCATTCCTATGTATCTTAAAATTATAAATTTTCTATCTTTTTCTAGCCAGTAATTAATATCTATAACTTTTATCGTTTCTCCTAATTTTGGATAGTCTACAACTAACCTATCTGTTTTCATAACTCCTGTATGTCCAAACATTCCTAAGAGAGTTGGCTCTCTCTTTTTTAGAATAATATCTCCTGCTTCTATATTTAAAAAATTTTCCTTATTATCTACTTCTTTCCAAGCTCTTTTAGGAATATTAGAACACCCTACAAGTAAAAGTAAAAAAAACACTATAATTCCTTTCATATAAATCCTTTTCTATTTTTTATTATTTTTCTTTTCTTCAGCTATCTCTTTTTCTATCCATTCATAATCTTTTAAAAATAATTTTTGATTTCCCTTATCATACCAATATTTTTTATCTAGTAGGTGCATATTATAAACTGAATTTATCCTAGCAGATAAAACACGATTTTCTTCTGCCATTTTTCTAACATTAACCATATAAAAATAAGATACCATTATAAATGTTGCAGCAAATACAGCAAGTGGGAGATACAATCCCCATAACTTCCAATTATCAAAAGCTCCATCAGTAATTCTATATACAGTATTTTCTATAGTTTGATGTACCTTTTCTAAATCAAGGTCTTTATAATCTTCTTTGATAGCCTTTATCTCCTTTCTGATTTTTAATAAATCAGGGCTAATATTTTCAACCTCAGAGAAAGTTTCTTCTATCTTTTCTAATCTCTCAGAAGTCAGCTTTAATTTATCCAAAATTTTATCAATTTCTTCAACTCCGTCTTTTACTTTGTTTGCTCCATCAAAAAGATTTGCCATACAATTCCTCCTTATAGTTCCATTCCACCTCTATCACGGCTTTTAGTTTTTAATCTTTTTTCCCACGAATTTTCTTTTTCTTTTTTCTTTTGGATCTCCAGCTCTTTTTTCTTTTCTAATTCTTTAAAATGTCCCCTCAATTTTTCTGTATTAAATGCAGGGTGATGTATATGATTTTCTAAGCTGTCTAATCTAAATTTTGGCTTCTTGCTTACTCTATGGTTTTCATCAACAGTTAAGGTTATATATTTTTTATATTTTATAGAGCCATCTTCTTTGGTAGTTTCTCCCCAATCAATATCAACTCCTTTTTCCTTTAAAAGTCTAGTAAAATCTTCCTTGCTTTCTGCTTCTTGTCCTGCCTGAATTACTGCTAAAGATACTGTTACTATATCGCTCTTTTTTTCTCCGTTCATAGCTTTTCTTATAACTTCCCTTGTATCTCTTGATTTTGATACTATTTCTCCGACCTTTAATTCCTTTTCTTTTGGCTGTACAATTTCTAGTCCATATTCTTGGGCTAATTCATCTGCTCTATCTCTCCATCTATCAAACTCTTTTTCCTCATAATAAAACTTCTCTCCATTCTCAAAATTTACTGAATTTACTACGATATGATTATGGATATGTTTTCTGTCTGTATGTTGAGCTATAAAAACTTGATTTTCAGGGAAAATTTCTTCACATAATTTTACTGTCATTTCTAAGGCTCTTTCTTTATCAATTTCCCCTGGCTTAAAACTATGGGTAAAATGCTTATATTGTCTGTCCTCTAATTTATTATAAAATTCCTTAATATCTTGGAAGTCTTTAAAGGCTTCTTTATAATCATTTGAACATTTAATTCCGACTGTATTTTCAGCCTTTTTTCCTACATAGTCTAAGACACCTTTTGAGCCACCTATATTTTTACTACTTTTATCTATCGCTTTAAAGATTGCCATAGGTCATCTAACTCCTTTTGAATTTCCCTAAAATCTGATATAGTTTTACTGTTACATTTTTTAGCTATTTGATTAAGGTTATTTCCTATGCTTACTTTTAGTCTAAAAATATCTTTTAAATTCTCGTTTAATTCCTGAATATCTCCTAGCATATTTTTTCTTATTAAAACTCTTACAAATTCGTTCTTTGTTACTCCATATAATTTAGCTTGAGTTTCAAGCAAATTATAATCTTCTTCATCTAGTCTTAATGATAAATTTTTCTTCAAAAAATTTATACCTCCTTTCCTGCTTTTAGCAGGGGTTTTTAGGGGGACTGCAATCCCCCTAAACGAGCGTAAATGATGACAAATTGATTTATCAATTTGCCGTCATTTACAGTGTGCTCGCTTCCTTAATTTTA